>VZQC01000883.1:1317202-1382330 GCA_009823505.1 Rhizomys pruinosus | reverse complement strand
AGAATATTTCCCCAAACTAAAAAAACTAAAAAAAGAAACAAACCCAAATACAATACAAGAAGCACAAAACGTCCAAACAGACGAGACAGAAAAGAACCTCAACTCTCCACTCTATATATAGTTAAAATGTCTAGTGCCGCAAAACAAAGACAAAATCTGAAACCCACAGAGAAAAATAACAAGTTACTTATAAGGTGAAAACCTATCAGAATTACAAACTGACTTCCAGTGCAAACCTGATGAAAGGCAAGAAGACGTGGAGCAAAGCGATTCCCAGGGTTAAAGCGACATAGATGCCAACCCAGGTTACTCATACCCAGCAGAAATGTCAAGTATGGTTGACGGAGAGAGAAAAGTCGTCCATGACATAACAAGAGTGAACAGAATACATGTCCAGAAAAACCAACACTTCTATTGAGAATATTGAGCAATTCAGAGGACAGAAAAAAGGAACAACTATCCTCCAAACACCTAAACCCAGACAAAAAAGAAAAATCAATAAAAAAAAATTCAGAATAAAAAAAAAAAAAAAAAAAAAACTACATAAAAAACAAATAAAAGCAAAAGGAAGCAACACAAACACCTATCAGTCATACCTCCTTAAATATTAATGGACTATAAATCTCCCCAATCAAAAGACATACTGGGAGATTGGATTAGGAAACAAACCCTCATAGAGGGGGTCCTGTCTACAGAAACACATCTTACCTTCAAGGACAGGCACCACAGTTAAGTGAATGAAAGGATGGAAAAAAATATTCCAAGCAAATGCACCAAAAAGAAAGCAGGTGTTGTATTTTAATATCAGACAAAATAGACTTTGAAGTAAAGAAATCAAAGAGACAAGGAGGGCCATTACATTTTAATCAAAGGAACAATTCACCAGATTCACAATTATGAATATATATGCACCAAAACTCTGGTGCACCGAACTTTATCAAAAATTCTCCGGATCACAAGGTCACAGATTAACCCAGTATACTCATAGTAGGCGAACTCAATACCCCACTGAGCCCTTTGGACAGGTCAACGCTGACAAAGAATATAAACAGAAAGACCTCTGAACTGAATGATACAATAAACCAAAAGGACCTCACAGATATCTCTACGAATAGTCCACCCTAATACCAGAAATACACTTCTACTCAGCACCCACCCCACAGAACATTCTCCAAATAATCGACCACAATAACGGAAGAAACAACAATCAAGTAGAAATCATGAATAGAACAAAAAAACAATACAAAAGATCCAGTGAATCCAAAAGTTGGTTCTTTGAGAGAATAAATAAGATAGACAGTTCCTCAGCTCAGTTAACCAAAAGAAAGAAAAAAAAACTAACCAATCAATGGAATTATGAGAAAGGGGAAATACACAACAGACATGAACACGATCAAAATAATCTACAGGAATGCCTTCAAAAACCTATACTCCACTAAGTTTGAAAACCTAGGAGAAGAATGGATCAATATCTGAAATCCTGGGAATCACAAAGCTCAACCACGAGAAGAGATCGACAGTCTTAAACACATGTCCCACGAAAACACAAACGAACAAATGGTATCCCTATCTGTGGTGCTTGCCATCAATTACCTAATTGTATGGCAAAACTGGCAAGTGTAATGTGATCTATACAATACTGTGCTCTTAGTATTGTGAATCCTTAAACTATAATAACTAAAAAACAAATAAGATGACAGTGTTCTACATTTTCCTTGGATAATATCTCAAGTTAAAAACTCCTTTACAACTGCCAGTGGAAGGTGTGGACAGAAAGCAAATTTTTGTTATATATATATATATATATATATATATATATAATCTAAGTTAATAAAGAACCATCTGTCCAAAGTCACCTCCTCTTTCCAAGGGTGACTTGAGCCATGGATTGCTTCAGGCCTGGCTGTTTCCTTTTCACTGGGCATGGAGCTACTATACAAGAAGTCACCTACATAGTTCCAGAGACTGCAGGACAGCCATCTCTTTCTCATCTCCTTACTCTCTTCTTACTTTCACCACAGATTTTGAAAGTTTATCTGCTCCAACTCCATTCCTGCATCTACATATTCAGTCATGTATATTCCATGTTGAAGATAAACCTGGAGCTCCATAAAACACTCAAGAGAAGGGATTTGATTAGAAGAGCATTAGATCTCATAGACATGATATACAAACTCCATAGCAAATCCCCAAGGAAAAAGAAGTAATCAAAGAACAATAATGGAGAATAAAATCACTCTAAATTTTGGATGGGACTATTGGGATAGAAGTTACCAAAGGAGAGAAACTAGTGAGATAAAACACAGCAAAGTAATATTAAGGGGCCAAGGGGATTAATGGAGTAGGAAATGTCACATGGTGTAGAGAGTGGGAGTCAGTGAGCACCGCGAGGCTGACTAATACTAAGATATTTCAGAAAGTCATATAGAGACCCACCACTTTAGAATCTATGTTTAGGTCCACAAATTTTAAATTGAAATTTTGCAATTTTTAAAATAGAATTTTTGTGTATTTCGTACATAACATCTTAACATTTTTATACTCCCTTCCCCCCTAATACCCTCCATAGCTCCCCGCCTCCAATGGATTTCATGAATTCTGTCATTTATATTTATGGTCTACTGAGTCTCAGCTGTCAGTGCAATTTCATCCACTTGGGTCTAGTCAGGCTATCTAGAGTCACTCCCTTAAAGAAAATAAGCTCTTTCTGGCCCAGTAGTAATCACCTGCCCAACAGTTCTTCAGTTAAAATTGGGGCCTGGTACCCATTTCCACAGTTTTATGCTAGATTTTTGTTTGGTTGGGTGTGCATGGTCTTGTGCATGCTGACACCATTGCTTTAAATTCACGTGAGCACGATCCCACGATCCTGTAGGATTCTATTTCGATATGATCCTGTACCTTCCCTGGCTCTACGATCTTTCTGCCCCATCTTCCACAATGGTTCCTAAGCCCTGTGTCAATTGCTTTCTGTTGCCTGAGGGAGTGTCATTGATGAGAGTTGAAATTTTCTACCCAGTGCCCCACTATGTTTCATGAGTCTTATGTGTAGATGTTCCATTGTAAATGTATCATTTGGGGTTGAGAATTTCACTTTATCTTTGTGAGTGACCAGTTGTAAAACTCTATAATAGTCTCATCTCTGTCTCTTGTAAAAGAAGCTTCATCAATGAGTGGTGACTCATAAGGGGAAGGATTAAAGCCTGGACAAAGCTGTGCACAGATGCTCACTGGGAACATGCCCGTGCTCTCTGAGAAGGGATTATATTCTCTCTCTCTCTCTCTCTCTCTCTCTCTCTCTCCATGTTGAGTGGACCCAGGGGTTGCAGCCCTGGATGAACATGAGGTGGAGAGCACCCTGTAAAGTCTTGTAAGTTCACACTATCCTCACCTATTCGCTCTTTAAGCAGCCTGAGTAAACTTGCTAGTCTCCCCAAAACTAAGATTGGAGTCTGTTCCTTGATTTGCCTTGGGAAACTGGTGGCAGAGGCAGGATACCACGTGTGTGGGTACCTCTTAGAAGGAATCTTTGTGACAACAATGTTTCTCATTCATAATAAAGATATAATTATAAGCCATTTTATTAAATATTGAATATAGATAAACGCTACCTGCAGTGATTATCCAAAGTAAGTTAGTACTGTGCTCTATTCATCAGACAGGAGCATCTAACAAACACTAACATTTTGACAGGCACCATCTTAGACACTAATGTGAAATGGCTAGGGAATGGACTTTTTTATTTTGTCCTGAAAACCAGTACTTTAAGTAAAGAAAGCAAGGAGAGGGGCTGGAGAGATGGCCTAGCGGTTAAGAGCGCCAACTGCTCTTACAGAGGACCCGGGTTCGATCCCCAGCACCCACATGGCGGCTGAGAACTGTCTGAAGCTCCAATTCCAGGAGAACTCCAGTTCCAGGGGAATCCGAGACCCTCTTCTGAACTCCGTGGCGTTGCACGACACGGGTGCACAGACTTGCATGCAGACAGTACATTCATACACATACAGAAATAAATAAAATTAAAAAAAAAAAGAAAGCAAGGAGAAAGACAAGTAGATAATCAAACAAGGCTGTGACCAGTGCAGCTCTATCCATGTATGCAAATGTGATGGAAAAACCACAGTTATAAGAAGTAATGCTAGAACAAGTATAAATCCGTCAAAGATCTGAAATGAAAGGCTACAAAATAGAAATAATAAGAAATTGATTCCAGTTCAATGATACAAAGTATTTGGTTGTAGAGGTGAGTGAAGCATTTTCTCCTGAAGCAATATTTAAGTGAGACTCTGGAAGTCAAAGCCAGAATGGAAGGGACATTAGGAACAACTCAGATAGAGCCACTGAGAGAGTTTTCTTGGTGTGTCTGAGGACCCTAGATGCCAGTGTTGTGTGATCTCAGCAGCCAAGGCAGAACTGCAGGATAGGCACAGTCGTAGTGAACAATGCCATCTGTCATTTAGAACACACTGATGCAGGCTTATAGGATTCCAGTAAATTGTCCTGGAAAAGCCAGTCTTCAAGGGGGGAAGACAGGAGATACACTTTGCCTTGTTTAAACAGAAGTGTTGAGTTGTTTGATTGAATTAATCTGATCAAAGTTTTAATTTACTTTTTTGTGAGAATCAGGGAAAGAATCTGAAGAATAAAACATTTCATAGGACATTTTTTTTCCAATTAACAGGGTCTGTAGGAAAGTGAATATATTTTGTGTCTGTCCTTTCATGTTGCTGTGCTATTTCATCTTACTAAATTCTTCATAAAGGCTGTTCAAAGATAAGCCCTGGGGAAGAGATACATAAAACCCATTTCCATTTCTATCCTATTACTGAATTATCTTTCACTGAAAAAAAATCCCTAAGGTTGGTCTCATTTTGCAAGAAGTTTGAATACATAGCTCAATGCTTGCAGAGGGACCTTTATTTATTTAACTTTGATCATAGCTGAAAGCCTGAAAGTATGCTTTTTAACATTTTATATTAGATGATAAAGTATTTCATTTTTTACAAAGGAATAATCAAATTTGGATTGTATGTATATTTTTTGAATTAAATAAGTTTAAAATATTTTATTATCTTAAATATATTGCATATATCAATATACACATATAAAACACATATAGCATTGCTTCTAAATACAAATTATAGCCACATCATAGAATTTTACAAAGCAAAACAAATTCTCTAATAAAATATTATAGTTCTATTTTTTCTAACAATATCATTTTTGTATTTTAATATAAAACAAGAAAAATATGACCTATTAAAGCAACTGTTGCAGTGACATACTTTAAATGTACAGTGACATCATGAGCCTTTGTGATATGGTCAATGTAAAGTGAATCTGGGGAAGTTGTTACAGTTCCGTCCATTCTATGATATACTGAGAGATGGAATATGGTGGGATCTTTGGGACGAGATGAGCTCTCTGATGTTGTGAGGGGATTATTGATGAGTTAGTGCTAAGCTCAAAGTGAGCCTGAAAAAACATTGATAATAAAACTCTACTGACCTATGCTCCTTGTCTCTTACTACAGGATGGCCTGTGTTACCTGGAGACCAACAAGACTCCCATCACTAGATTCAGCTCCTGGACTGTGAACCAGAAGCATAAGCTAGATAAACTGTTTTACTTTAAAACTGGGTCACTACATGTCATTGCATTATTTGCCTCAGACAATGTACTAGTACTTCAAATCTGGACTATTTAAAGTCCCTTAGTCTAATGTTATTATATCTCTTTTGAGAAATAAAAATATATTGTTATAGTTTTCATTGAGAAAAACCTTTAGATAATCAGAAATCAACATGGATATACTTAGGAGATTTTTCAACTAAAGTTGACTGGAATAATTTTGATGTATTTTTAATTGTACATTTTGTTTGTTACTGAATATAAATAAAGAGTTGGGTGTCAAACCGAGCAAAGACGAGTTCTGGTGATCACAAGCGAACATATGACATAAATGCATTGCTAACTACTTAATGAAGCATGGTGACTCTTGAGTGTAATCTCAGCTCTCAGGAGGCTTATGACAGGGGGATTGTCAGGATTTCCAGATAAAACAGAGCCTCTGCTTCAAAAACAAATAAACAGAAGAAAGAAAAAAAAAGACAGAAAGGAATTGGGTTTAGGGAGACAAGCTCAGCTGTAAACCAGAAAGTGTCATTAGCATGTATGTGAAAAAGAATCATTTGTGTGTGTGTGTGTGTGTGTGTGTGTGTGTGTGTGTGTGTGTGACTATAGCACAGCTGAGGTGGGTCCAGGAGGAAAAGGTCACCTGGGCATCAGAGTGTATCACCACTGAGGTGATGCATGAAGACGCCATCTGCTATTAGAGTGCATCACCGCTGAGCTGATGCAGGAAAAAGATGCTATCTGGCATTGGAGTGTTATGTCCGCTGAGGTGATGCGGGCAGAAGACCCCATCTGGTATTAGAGTGTTATCACCGCTGAAGTGATTCGGGAAGAAGATGCCGTCAGGTATTAGAGGGTATCAGAACTGAGGTGTACAGAGAAAGAGCACACCTTGGGGAAGGAGCTGCAGGAATTTGAGGGATAATAAAGGCCAGGAATCAGTTGTTCCTGGAAGCCAAGAAATAGCTAAGCAAGTGATATAAGTATCACAGAAAAGGAAAAGAAGAACTTCACTATGGAAAGGGAAGTTTAGGATCAGAAGCAAGTGTGCACTGGAATAGCCTCAGGGTCCTCGGTACAGCAGCCACTAGTCACATGTACTTACTGAGTCCTTGAAACATAGCTGGCCTTAAGGGACACGTATTTTGTGGAGACATACATGCTATTTGGTAAGTAAGAAAAAAGAAAATTATCGGGGCTGGAGAGATGGCCTAGCGGTTACGAGCACTGACTGCTCTTGCAGAGGACCCGGGTTTGATCCCCAGCACCCACATGGCGGCTGAGAACAGTCTTTAACTCCAGTTCCAGGGGAATCCGACGCCCTCTTCTGACTTCCGTGGCATTGCACGACATGGGTGCATAAACCTACATGCAGACAGTACATTCATACACATAAAAAAATAAATAAAATTAAAAAAAAAGAAAAAATAAAATTAACAATAGTATTTTATCTTTATATATTTTAAATTGGCTTTTGCAAATTTCATACGTGTTTGGATCATATTTCGACTCTTTTCCTAATGGCACCCTCCTCACGCCCACAGCCAGTTCATGCACTCTGTTGTGGATATTAAGGCCTATCCAATCAAATTTGTGTCTCACAGTGTCCTTCAGTGTGTGATCCTGGTTAACCTCTGATGTCTCCTCTTAAAGAAAATGGACTCTCCCATCTCACAGCAGCTGTGCTGTTGATAGTTTCTCAGTTAAGCCTGGGGTTTTGTCACACAGTCCCACTTCTACACTGGGATCTGTCTGGCTGAGCTTACATGGGTGTTCCGCATGCTGGCACCATTGCTGTGAGCTGTCTGGAGCCTCTGTTTACCTGTCGTTCCATGGCCCCCTGGCTCTGGCAACCTTCCCACTCCTCTTCCACAACGATCCCTGGGCCTCGGGTGTCTGGGACTGGATATAGGCATCTTGTTCAGGGATAAGCACCCTAAAGTCTCTTTTATTCTCTGCATGTTGGTCTGTGCGATTTCTGGGTCAGTCACCATCTGCTGCATGGGGAAGCATCTCTGGTGAGCTTTGAGAGATGCATTACTATTCTTTCTGCCCCTGTTTCACCAGTTGCTTGAGCTTTAGGTTGTGTGGTAGGTGTCACCTGGGACTAGGCACCTCACAGACACTTATTCTGTGCATTTGTCCAGTGTGAAACTTTATAACAGTCTCTATCTATTGAAAAAAAAGCATACCCATGAGCGAGTGGTGAGAGGTATATTTATCTGTAATATAAAGATACCTATTTATAAGCTATGTTGGTTAGGGATGTGGTAAACGTTTTTCTCTAATTACTAAGTATGTTGTGCACTTTTTAAAGGTATTTCTTAGCCATTTTATTTTCTTTGAAGTCTATAGCACATCTCTTTCTTGGGTCATCAATTTTCTTGCTACTTTGCTTTTTGAGTTCTTTGTATTTTCTGTATATTAGTCCTCTGTTGGATGTGTAGCTGGTACAGATTTTCCTCCTGCTCATTTGCGATTCCTCTTTACTGCCTTCTTCCTTGATTTTGCAGTACAGAAGCTTTGTAGTTTAATGAGGTCTCACTTGTTGACAGTTGACCTTAATGCCTGAGCAGGTGATGTCCTATTTAGAAACTCCTTTCCCACACCTATGTCTTGGAAGGTCCTGCCTATTGTCTCTTCTAACAGTTTCAGAGTTTCAGGTTTTATATTGAGGTATTTGATCTATTTAGACTTGACTTTTGTGCGAGGTGGAAGATAACGGTCCACTTTCTTTTTTCTATGGGTGGAGATCCAATTTTGCAGAGCCATTTTTGAAGATGGTGTCTTTCCCTCATTGTGTATTCTTGGCACCTTTGTCAAATACCAGGTGACTGAAATTGCATATACTTATGTTTAGGTATTCTATTGTGTTCCACTTATCTACATGTTTATTTTTGTGCTAGTACAGTTTTTATGACTATAGCTCTGTCATATGATCTGACACCTGGAATGGTGATCCCTCCAGCATTGTTCATTTTGCCTAAGATTGCTTTTGCTATTTTTAGATCACATAAGAATTTTAGGATGATTTCTTTCTACCTCTGTGAAGAATGTCATGGCATTGCATTGAATCTATAAATTGCTTTTAGTAAGGTGGTCATTTTCATAATATAAATTACACTAATCCATGAGCATTGTAGGTCTTTCCATATCTTAATGTCTTCATTTATCTCTTTCTTTAAAGGTTAAAAAATTTCATTGTAGATATCTTTAATTCCTTTGGTTAGGTTTATTCCTAAATATTTTTATACTTTGAGGTTATCATGAATGAGAGGGTTTCCTTGAATGCTTTTTCTAATTGCTTGTTATTAGTATATAAAAATTAGACTTTGTAACCTGCAACTTTACTGAAAGTATTAATCATTTCTAACAGTTTTCTGATGGAATTTTTCAGATGTCTTATGTACAACATCATATTTTCTTCAAATAGAGATAATTTGTCCTCTTCTTTTCCAACTAGTTCTCCTTTAATTTTCTTCTCTTGTCTTATTTCTCTTGCAAGTGTTTCAAGCGTTATGTTGAAAAGGAGTGGAGATAGTGGGCAACCCTGTCTGCTTCCTGATTTTAAGGGGATGCTTCCAATTTTTCTCTATTTAGAATTAGGTTGCCTGTGGATTTGTCCTATATAGCTTTAATTATGTTGAGGTATGTTCCCTCCAGACTAATTTATTCTAAGAAACATGAACATGAATATAAGTTGGAATTTGTCAAAGCCCTTTTCTGCATCTATTGACATGAACATCTGATTTTGTCTTTAAGTCAATGTATATGTTTTATTGTGCTTATTGACTTAATGTATATTGAACCATTCCTGCATATCTAGAATAAAACCAACTGAAGAAATTATCTTTATTCCTCTAGTAGTGGCACTGCTATCTCAGCGTCATCAACGGCTATCTAATTGCTCTTGAAGCCTTCTCAATGGGAGTGAACTCATGTGTGGCACTGTAATGACAGTCAAATAATTATGTCTGGAGGGGTCACAGATCCTAAAACACACTATATCTCTGCCAGACAAATGAAATTTATCACCAATTGCTAAATATGGATCCTTATATTTACAGAGAAGTACACCACTCATCAAATAAGCTACTTTTTGCAACAGATAGAGGCTACTGCAAAATCTCACAACTGGTCAGACACAGAGAATAAACTTCTGAGAGATGCCCATTCCTAGGTGATATATTTACAGTTGAACCTGTATATATAGGGCTCAGAGAACATAGCAGAACTGGAGTGGGGGTTTGCGGGTAGACAGAAAACTATCACATCCCTCAACTCTTACAGTGAATCTTCCATATACAACAGAATATGATACACAGAGAAGGCAACAGCTGGCCAGCTTTTAAATAATAAGAGACTGCAGAGTGTTTGTTCCTGGATTGGGCTCCTATATTAAACCACCCATGGCTCAGGGAACATTGCATCCCTCAATTCTTACCAGTAAAGCTTCCTTACACAATATAGTGTGATGGAAAGGGAATGTCAGAACTAGTTAAGCCTCAAAGAATGGGAGCCCCCAGAGCGTGTATCCCTGTATAGGGCCCCTATGTTAAACCTCACCTACCCACAGCTCAGGTATCCTTGCAGAAGGGGTCGGGGGGAGACTGTAAGAGCCCAGCTGGTGCATGAATGTAGAGAAGCAGTGACTTACAATCACTGTAAGCATTCACATGTAAACCTGTGGCAATGTAGGCATCAGATATGGGACTCATACCAATTAGGACAAGGTCTCAAAGTGGAGCAAGAGAAATGGGTGATGGGCTGACCCTGGACTGAGAATTACAAGAGAGTGAGTGCTGTTGGGTGAGGAAGAGTATACCTTACCTAGGATTCCTCCATGTGCTAACTAGACTGCAGGAGATCTATTTGCACAGAAGGACATCTAGGTTTGAGAGCTTGAGTGGATAAGTCTTAGCTTGCATGGTGTAATGCATGAGTTCTAAGGGGGGGTGGGACATGGGGGTATTGGGCTTGATTGGGAATCACTGTATGAGTTGTACAAACATGGATGAACAAGAACGCTTAAGTAAGCTGTTGATTCTTTTGGGTATCTGGGAAGGGGTGGTATAGCAGGATCATATGGCAGACCTATTTTTAATTTTGTAAGACTTCCCTATAGTGATTTCCACAGTGGACACATCGGTGCAGTCCCAGCAGCAGCTATGAGGGCCCGCTGTTCCCCTCACCCTCACTGGCATCTGATGTCATTAGCCATTCTGACTGGAAATGATGGCTATATTTTAAACATGATGGAAAACTTATGAAATAAAAAGAATGGGCTGGTGAGGTGGCTCAGCAGCTCAATCCTTGAGATCCACAAGGTGGACAGAGAGTACAGACTCCCCAAAGTTGTCCTTTAGTATTCATGTATGTGCCATGGCATGCACATACATGCCATAGTATGGCATGTGAATAAATAATAAAGCTTTAGGGAATTGTATTAATTTTATATGTGACTATCTGTTTTGAAGTGTCACTATTAGGAAGCTTAAAATTGCAGGTGTGACTTGAATTTTGGCTTGCATTATGCATCTATTAAACAACAATGTCTTGGAAATTTTTCTGCACCTCATAATTTTAAACATTGCTTCAATTATCCACAATTCTCTTGCACAATACCAGAATGTGAAAATTATATTAGTATAGAATCAAGTAGACCTATTGAAAAAATCAATTAAAATATAAAATTAATTGTGTAAGTAATGAAATATTTTTACAAATTAATTCAAAACATATTAACTGAATAAAATATACAAAATATCTTAGGTGTTTTAAAATTGGTTTATGTATACACATAGCTTTAACGAAACAAAAGTATTTGATCACTTACAGATAATATATTACAGTGTGGTGAGCCTATTTGTTGAGGGAAAGTTATGATGGTTACCTAAAGGAATTAATAAGTATATCATGATTAGAGGTGACTGCTATCTGTTGCCCTTGTAAAAACCAAAATGCTCCTATTGCTCAGACCAGCCTTTTCTTCTTAACTTACAACCATCCTCAGTTGTTACTAGTCCCAGGATAAACAAAGCTGCTCTCAATCAAGGGCCATGGCAGTTTATTCTTTTGGGTTGTATTTGCTTCAGTTTTCTTCTTTGCTTTATGGATCAGTTTAAATAAACAATTAATGTATAGATAAATATATCATTCACAAAGCCATTGTTTTGAATATTGAGAAATGAACTGAATAAACTGAGCTGACCCATGGGAATGTTTAAATTCATAACCTGCACTTGAATTCAACTATTCCACTTATCATTGGCAGAAATTTTGTCCTCACAGGCCCCATTACATTGGCTTGAGAAAATAGTCCTTGAACTCTCTGGAAAACAGAATCCTTAAAAGAGCATATAAAAGAAAATTTAACATAAGCATTTTGCCTAGTTTTAACAAAAATTAATAAGCATTTTATGTATTTATTTTAACTATTGCACATAGTAAGAAGTAATTTCACTTTCAATTGCAATAAAATATCAAAAACTTCAAGCCTTGCACAGTGTCCATGACATAAAATCAAATAAAACAATGTTTAATTTGAGAACTAATCTATCAGCTGGCAAATGTAACTTTGAAAACTATTTTATGTATCCATGGTGTCAATTTGGATAATAAAATGGCAGAGATGAGCTAATAATTGTTCATGGTATGGGAAATACCATGTATTTAATGTTTCATCATAATATGACAGCATCTTAACATGTGTCTTTCACCTGTGGGAAACACCTTACAATAGAAAACATAAGTATTAATACATAATAGGAACAAACAACTGGCCCAACACAGGTCCTGCAGATTCATGAGCATTATAAGGAGGATCAACAGCTTAATGTTTGCTACAAATACATTTTAAGGAGCTGAATGTGGTGCTGGACATCTTTAGTGGTGATGGAGACATTTAATCTTAGCAGTCCATACAGAGACAGATGAAGCTCTGTGAGAATGAGGCCAGCATGATTTACGTAGAAAGTTCTAGGCCAGCCTGAGTTATAGAGAAACCCTATTTCAGTAAATGAATAAATAAACAAACAAACAAATAATAAATAAATACCAAAACTCATTCCCCCAAAGCTCCTCACAAGTAAATCAAACCATACCAAACTAAACAGAAACAACAGAATCATTTCAAGGCTGGGTGGAGCAGATCGTTCCTGAAGTCCAGTCAGCTGCTGGGAAGCAAGGCAAGAATTGTGAGTCCCAGAGCAACTTGGACTGTACCAGTGAGTTCAAAGCTAACCTGGACTACATAATGAAACCCTCTTTGAAAACATGAAACAAGAACAGCACATGGTAACCTATTTCTAAATGCTTCTTCTTTTTTTTTTTTTTTTTAATACATGAGCTTGCTATGTAGATCACGCTGGCCTTGAACTCACAGAGATCCACCCTCCTCTGCCTCCCAAGTGCTGGGATTAAAGGTGTGCACCACCACGCCTGGCCTAATATGGTTCTTAGCTGCCATGTGGGTGCTGGGAATCAAACCCAGGTCTTCTGCAAGAGCAGTCAGTGCTCTTAACCACTGAGCCATATCTCCAGCCCCTGTAAATGCTTCTTACTGTTAGGTTTATTCGAACCCGAGTCCGAAAATCCCCGCACAGACAAAGAAACAGCAAGGAATGCAATATGCAAATGGGCGTTTATTGCAGCGCTGGTTAGCCAGGGTCAGGCCTCCCCCTTGACACGCAGGTCAGGATAAGCTAGGCAAGACCCTGAACCAAGGAGTCAGGTTACATTTATAGGTCCTTCAGGCCTTTGTCCTGAAGCCCGCGTTTTTTTGGCCAATCATTTTGTATTAACACATACAATTGTAACCTATCAATTTAGACATGCCTTACCTATTATCCAATGGGCTTAACAATTAACATGGCATAGTTCCCTGCTCAAGCAGCGAAACCCTCCAACTGTCACGTAGGCAACAGCTTTGAACATTTGCTGGTGGGCAGGGTTAAGCGAGCCATGAATTAGCTACTTTGAGCAGTAACAGGAAACTTTCCTCCTGACGGCCTGGTTTCTCTCTGCACGTCCATTGGGGGTCTGTCCTTACACTTACCTAAACCCTTGAAGAAACCTTCCATACCTCTCTCCAAACCACCCCCTTCCCTCCCCAATACCAAACACCAGCAGGGACAGCACATGGCAGATCAGTCTGCAAGGTGTAAAGGAAGGCTCCATGCAGGGACTGTCACTACCTGAGCAGAGACAGACAGTGTGGCCGTGAAGCCCTGACCAGATGGCAGGGCTGATGACCAGGAAAGAGGACCAGAAACCAGGCAGAGAGTGACTCTGAAATGTGGCTCTGAATTTTCTCTTATTTTCTTCCTAAATCTTTCTATTTTGGTAATACGCACCATGTGTTTTCTGTCAACACCAAATACCATCCTTACTGTCTTGAGGAAGATTTGGTGTGTAAAACAACATTAGGCTAACTTCATTGGGGTTTAACCTGAGAAAGCTATGGAAAATTAGAACTCAGAATCAATGAGTACAATATTTAATCTAAAATGGGAATATAGACTACACTTTTATTTTTGTGAGGCTATGGGTTTTACCAGAGAAATATGCAACAGTATTTAAAATATTATATAAAACAATTTAAAAAATATACTCAGCTATACCCTTTTTCTTTGATTTAGTTGTTCATTAGTTGCACACTGGACTTGTCAACATGCTTCATCATCAAATCAGTGAGAAATATGGTATTGAATAAAAGTTTCCACATCTGTGGACTATAAAGAACTTTAGGCTACAGATAAAGTTACTCAGAGGGTAATTTGGCAGTTTTGTGACCTGTGTTGGAAGGAGAAGTTCAAATGACTAGGAGAATATTTGTCATGAAAGATACCCAGGTAGTTTGAAATTGCCACGTGATTCTAAAATACCTGTGGAGAAGCAGATGGACACAGCCAAGTAGAGATGGTGACATTTTCTTATGCCTCACATTCTATGTCATCTTTATTGAAAGAGAGAGTAAGCATAATGTTTGGAGGAAATCGTAGAGATTTTATATGGCTCTTTTCTACATTTGATTAAGGGTTCACATAGAATAGATTATTTCTGTCTGCTACCTGAAGTGAGGAAAAAAGTTTTAATTGATTTTTCAATTAGGTTTTGTTTAACTTACATTGGAAAAATGAAATGGAGTAATTCCTATTATCCAGAATACCAGCAACAACAAACACATAAATCTGATGAAACTGTACTTAGATAGCAGGAAGATGCTTGTTTCTAAACAAAACTAAATGATATAAAATCACCATGAAATGTATACAACTATTTGTGGACAGATGCTTATAATACCATTGTGACCTAAACTATAACCAGAATTATATAAATATAATTAATGTTTCACTATCTATTGAGTAATACTCAATAATAAAAATAATTAATTGGGTTATTAAGGAAGAAATGGATAAAATCACGGTATCTAAATAGGAGGGGGGAGAGGAAGGATTATAGAAGGAAAGGGGGAATACAGGGAAGAAAGAAACCCAAGAGAAGTGGGGCCACAGGAGACTGGCAGCATCAGGGAGAAATGGGGACACTTTAAATGGAGAAGACATGGAGGGAGGGCTAGACAGATAAAGGGAGAGCCCAGAGATAATTAATGTGTTGCTGGGGCAAAAACCCCGAGAGAATCATATTAGTCTAACCATCTATTGACAAATTACACATACAATATTTCCAGTGCATCTATATGCAAAGGTGAAGGCTGAATATCAAGAAACAGTACCAGACAGGAGAAACCTTCCATTGAGTCATTGGCTAGGGTAATCCAAAAAGACTCCCAAAATTACACAGCATATTGCCACAGTTTGTGATTGCCTTCCAGAACCCGAAGGTAAGACTCTATTGCTGAAGACAAGACATACTTCAGAGACTGGACCTTAAGAAATGGAGCTGGATCTGACCTGGAAGCCACCACCTCTGAAGTCCAGCTCTCATAGCTTTGGAGAGCACCATGCAAGCTGCTAAGGGAGAACATTAATAAATGATCCAACATCAGCCTCAGGATCAAATATCCATGCCAATGACCAGAGCAGCATGCAACATCAGTGCAATCTTGGGGAAAATCAATGACTAACTAATTGGACTTAAAGCCTACTCAGTACAAGAAAACTCATGTGTGGTATTCTAACAACAAAAGAGGTGCCCTCATATTTACAGACAAATATCCCATACACCACTCAGAAAAAAGCTTCGTCTGCTCTAGACGAGATTAGTACAAGGTCTCACAACTGAACACACACAGACATGGTCTGTGAATTACTAATGCCTAGGTGACACATCTACATTTCAACCTCTACATATAAGCCACAAGCATCATGGAACAGGACCTATGAAGTCATTAACTGACTTTTAACTCTAATTAATGAACCTCCTCCCTGCAACTGGAGACCAGGAACCCAAAAGAGCTGAATGGGCAAACAGTGAAGATTAGGATTCTACAGAAAGTGGTTCTATGGATAGGCTGCCTATATTTGGCTTCACCCACCCAGGTCTCAGGGAACATTGTGGAAAATGTGGGAGAAATATTGTAAGAGCCAGGGAGGTGATACGAGACCAAACAGAAACGAATCCTACAAGCTCCTGGGACCCTGTTCATATGAACCTACCAGCATTAGTATCAGCATGCACGAGACCCATGCAAGCTCAGCTGGACAAAAAGCCTGCTTTCAGAACTGTAGAAATGGGTAGCAGAGTCCAATGTTGGCTGAGGAAAATATTGGCAGCTGATGGTGGTTGGGTGAGGGAGACCTGGCCTTCTATAGGAAAGAGACTCTGGATAGGCTGAGCAGAGCTCAGGGGAGGAGCTGGCACTGAGGAGTGAGTGAGGAGAGTAGTTTGGCACAATGGACTCCAGCACAAATGTCAGAATGTGTGAAATCTGGGGCAGATGGAGCTGTGTGAGGGTGTCTAGGAAAAAATGGGAATAAAGGAATTAAGTCAAATTGAAAAATTATGTATGAAACACATAAACGTCCAATAAAGATGAATTAATTGGGATGGGAAAGCAGCTCATTTGTAGATCACTTGCCCAGCAGGGTGGTGCCCCGGGCTCATCCTTCCAGCAGCCTTCTCTAGCCCATGCTGGAGCAGTGCACCCAGTCCTCATCTCCAGCTCTTCGAGCACACACCCTGAAATCCCAGTCCTGGTTCTGATCATGAAAATCATGACCTTCATCAGAACCTGCTCACACTGCCAGCCTGCTCTCTAAACTCCAGTCTCTGGGAGAGACACAGTTTGCCATGAATCGTCCTCCTGATCTATGATATTCAGCTATAACTGACTGCGAGAGTGAGAACTGCAATAGTAATGTGAGAAATCTATGCAGATTTGGGTAGTTGGTGTGTGGAATTTGTTGATGCTCCTGGGTAGGTCTATTTTTGTCAAAACTCATTCAACTGTATATGTAAGATGTCTTTGGTATATTTTTTCTTTTTCCTTTTTTTTTTTGGTCTTTTTGAGACAGGGTCTCCCTTTAGTCCCAGCTGGCCTGGAGCTCCCTATTTAGACCAGGCTGATCTCGAACTCACAGAGATCCACCTGCCTCTGCCTCCTGAGTGCTGGGATTAAAGGAGTGAACCTCCATGCCCAGCAGATTTTTTTCTTTTTAATGCTAGTTTTCAAGTATGAGAACAGAAGAAGCATAGAAATAACATACTTCAAAAACCAAAGTAGATTTTTTAAAAACCCTGAAAGCTTAAAACCACAAAAGTTCTTGATGCCTTAGAAATATCCAAGGTAGGAGAATGCTTCCAGACCTCAGGGCAGTGAAGGAAATGGGGCTACAAATTGAAAAGGTCAACATGAAAAGAGTTCATAGGAAGGTTACCAGAGACAAGGAAACAGCAAAGGGAACCCAGGAGGTCTGCAAAGCTCCCTGGGTATTCATCGAAGTCTAACCAGCCTGTGTGCAAGTGATTGAGAGCTAGAAACACATGGGAACTTCCTAAGTCATAAGACATCAGGTTATATGAAGATCAACTTTCTTTGAGCTATAGGAAGGAGATTATATGACAATAAATATTTCTCCGATACAGACTACAATTCCTTAAAAATAAAATAAGAAAGATCAAACTGTTATTAAATACCTGAAGTTTACCGTAGTGAAATTATGAGTATTACAGACTTACAAAAATGTATAGCATCAGACAAAGTAAAATTCACACCTGACATTGGATCATAAACGATCAGTTAGACAAAGAAGAGGAATGGAATATCACAGAGGATAAAGTTCCCCTGACACCGCCTTTGCCCACTGTTAAGGAACCACCCAGAGTTGGTAAATTAATGGATAACAGATGTGTGCCTCTCCAACAGTGAGCAGTCTGGGAAGGATTTCTTGCTCATAAACAGGAGGCACAAGGTGAGACGGTAGAAGGGCTGGAGGGGTGACCTCCTCCTCTTACAGTGGCATTAGTCACCTCTTAAATGTCCATACCTCTTGATGCTCTTATGTGGCAGTTACATTGCAACAGGAACTTGGAGAGAGACATTGTATGAGAAACTGATCCAGAAATTACAGAGTGGATAAAATTAGCAGACCTAAATAATTATAATCCATTTCGTACTTTTCCTAGCATAGATGAAAGCTTGAAGATACAAAGTACAGCTGTTGTACTGTATTTTGAGTGACATCATTTTGCAGGTTATATTCATGTATAGTCATGTGTTACATAGTAATGCTATGTATCAATGTAGAACAGAATATTTGAAGTAATTTAACAAATAGAACCTATCACTTAAGACTTGGCATTTATTCCTTGTAATAAACCCCCCCACACACATTTTGTTTTATATGTCCCTCCCCCCCACAGCACAGTTAATTTCACTGGCTATTCAAGGTATACACTGAATTTGGGGACTTACTACTTCCAGCCTGATTTCAGTTTGAGAAAGGAATGATTCCAGCACAGATTTAGTAAAAACAAAGTTGGCAATCCACCTGTGGCCCATAGTACATTATTCATTTTCTTCTTAGAGTACTTGTGTTTCAAAGTCCTTAAAGCCTATTATAACTGTCCAGCAAGGTCTGGCTTCATCATGCCCCATAGGAGATACTGTTGTCTGACCTACCCACCCCCTCCTTCCAGCATATATATATATATATATATATATATGATATTATATATTATCTATATTATATAGAGAGAGAGAGAGAGAGAGAAATACCCACATTTCAACATTTATTTCGCCAGAAATGTCAAGTGGCCTATGATCCTGTTATTGCTTTCTAGAAGTAAATTAACACCTGCTGATATGCTCATTTCTCATCCAACAGAATGAAGTGTGCTTAGACTTACAGCAGCTATCTTGTCATCCTCACAAAATAAAATCACAAATGGAAATGAAATACCAGCAAATAACTGTAGACCACTGAGCTGTAGAAGCAGTGGCAGTTGCTGCCAGTTGCTGTGTATTTACCCTCATTAAGTGGACATAGGGAATTTTCCCTCTTATTTATATCTTTTAAATAAAACTATGTGAGTTTTACTTATTTATTTTTTCAGATTTGAGGTAATACTGAGAAATAAACTGGAATATATTTAATCTACATAATGATGTCACACACACACACACACACACACACACACACACACATATATATATATATATATATATATATACTGAAAACACTTTCACAATATGTTCAGCCGACATTTTGCATACCAATTTTATTTTTTGATGAGAACATTGAAACATCTACTCTTTTCACTTTTAATGCTTGTAATTATCTAATGTTATTCCATATTTACTTGAATAATTATAATGTTCCCTTTAGACATAAATCTTTGTAGCTGACACACATGACTGCTGGGTCTTTCTTTTCTCCATGTACTTTGTCCTTTGCAGAACTCCTCCATGGTGTCTTCAATCCATTCACATATTGGTTATTTTTATCCTCCTCTATGTTACTCTGTGAAAGGCCTATTTTTTCTTCATCTTAAGTTCAGTCTTTACCTGACCAAATTCTATGTTACTGCTTCCATATTTCCCTCATGAACTGTTAGCCTTCTCTGTGTAGTATAGTACACAGTGTGTTTTAATATTCAAGACCTCACATTTGATTGGATCTTGAGAATGAATTGCATCATGTGGAGGCAGGGGCCTGGCCTGACACTGGAACACATCACAATGAATGTGATCTCCAAAGTTCACATAGATAAATAGACATGAGAATAACTTAGTTTTGCAGAATTCAGAGGCTGGTGACCTGGGAAACTGCACTTGAATCATCCACCAAGCCAATAAAAGCTTAACATAACTAAAAAAAAGTCTCAAAAAGATCAGGGCATGGAAGCAAACAAATAATGCTCATTTCATAAATTTTCTTTAAAAAACAATTTCAGCAATAAACTTCTTACTTCATGCTAGTTATAAAATGATACTTACTTAATCCCTTTATTTTAACATTATAAATGGTTAAAGCAAAAAATTAAAAAATAAGTAAAAGACTTAAAAATCAGGCAAATAGCATTTGAAAATAGATGAACGCACAAAAGCAGCATTCGTTCGCATCTGCTCTCTGTTGAGAAGCTGCTAAATCTGCTTAGCCGGTGCTGGTTGGGAGCATGTGTGCATTCGTGAAGCAGAACAGAGCAGCGCACTGCCTTTCATTACCCATTTGCTTTAAAAAATTCCCCCATATGCTTATTTAAGGCATATGTTTTTATTCTTTGAATGATCAGAACTCTTTTAGAATAATTAGGATCACACCAGCTTAGAGACAGCAGAAACTCAAAGAAAGTTCTGAAAGTATGCAGTGATATTTCCTAATAGGTAATTTTTCCTCTTCTATGATGTCTCTGTGGCTAGAAATGTAATGGAAAAAACAAGCATTACATGGGTGTGATTGCTGTCTATGCAATTAGCATGGAGTTGGGGAAGGTTTGCAACTCAGAGTTAAATGGTAATTCCTATCCTTTCTTGATTACATCCCTGCCCACACAACCACACACATGAAGAAAAAGAAGGCACTTAAAGAGCTACACTGTTGAAACAAGTATCTGGGTCTGGAAACAGGACAGTTGGAGTGAGGGACAGTGTGGGAAAGAGAGAAAGAAAGAGAGAGAAAGAGGGAAAGAGAGAGAAGAGAGGAGAGGCGGGTTAAATACTATTCAAAACAAGTAACAAAATTAAATGTATTTAAAGAAATCTTTTAAATTATATTTCTTCGACAATTAGACATATTTTTTTGCAATTTTAGTTATTCCCCAGAAAATTACAGTTGTCTCTAAAGGCCATAGAATCTAGTGGGAAATTTTTTCACTTTGAATGAGAAAGACTATGGGCAAATAAATAAAATTTGCATGTTCACAGTCTTACAATCACTGTAATTCGAATACAATGCTTGGCTATTTGCCTTTATATTATGTCAGACAAAATTAGAAGGTTCATCTTAACTCGTGTATTTTGGTATTACATTGAAATTTCTTTCTGTGGTCTATAGCAATTAATTAAAGTATAGCCTTTTCATTTCAGAGCGGGTAATGTTGAGGACAGAATTACCTCAGAACATAATACCTTGTTGGACACTATTTCAAGTTGAAGGAAATTAAAAAAAAAATGTTCAACATTGTTAATAATTAAGGAAATGCAAATTAAAACAACTTTAAGATACCACCTCACTCCAATAGACTGTCTAAATGTTTGGCAGAATGCATGAGCTCTGGTGGGATGGGGGAATGGGGGGAACAAGGGTCTAGATAAAAAAAAAAGTAATGACATTTCAATTGTTAAAGAAAATAAATTAAAAAAAAGACTGGCTAAGATCAAGAAAACAAAAGATGACAAATGCCGGAAAGGTTGTTCAGAAAGGGGAACACTCATCTACTGCTGGTGGGTTGCAGCTCTCTTCACAATAGCTAAGAGCTGGAACCAACCCATATACCCCCTCAAATGACAAGTAGATAATGAAAATGTGGTACATCTACACAATGGAGTTCTATGCAGCAGTAAAGAAAGATGACATCATGAACTTTGCAGGTAAATGGATGGAACTCGAAGCTATTATGCTAAGTGAAGTAACACAGTCCCAGAAAACCAGATGAGGAATGTTTTCCCTCATTGGTGGATGCTAGCACCAAATCCCTAGTTACAAGGCAAACTGAGCAATGTTAATATTATATGTCTTTTATCTGAAAGCAACTGTGCTGTTATGATGTGACTCCCTTAATGGGCTCTAGAATTAACTTACCACTTATTTTCAGATTTTGTAATTGCAGTATGTGGGTGGAGAGTATGCATTCATATTTTAGAGTAATATAAAGTTAAAGAGAAAAATGTGAATTCCTAAACATATTTTGGAATTAACATACATTTTATATTTAGAGGTCATAATTTTGGTATATATGTGACATTTTATATATATATATATATATATATATATAGTCACATATATATAATGTCACATATATAGTCTTATTATGAAGCAATACAAATGGAAGGGAACAACAAAAACAAAAGGACTTGGTCAAAGAACTGACAGAAACAGTTAACTTCTGCCCCTAAAAATAAACCTCAGCAGAGAAGAAATTTAAAAAGACTGAGAAAAAGATGCAAGACATGTATGGCAGAATGTATGAACTGGGGTATGGAGGGGGGCATGGAAAAGGGAATGTGTCCAAATTGGACTGAGAAATGATGTATGAAATATGCAAAACATCAATAAAAATATTGTACAAAAATTAATTAACTGTAGTTTACAAATGTTGTGTGTTCTGCATTCATTTTATAACTGGGCATGCGTGTAGCTTTTCCACCATGTGGCCCTTGGAAAGACATTTTTCCCAATCAGTATAAATTTTCATTTCATTTGGCTTTAAGTCAGAAATATAATGCTTTAAACCTTTCAGAGTAAATCGGGTGATGTCCTTGAACTTCTCTGAATAAAAATGTTGCTTATATATTTTTGTTTTCTCCACTTACCCATATGTTGACTGCATTTTATAAAATCATAATCTAACAGCACAGATATTTCATTTCATTTAGTGGTCACAATGAATTCTCTGAACTATTACTTGAATAAAATAACACTGATAACCTTTGTGAATGTTTCAGTTGATGGACTGATTTTGTATTATCTGAAACATCTCTTTGCCTGGAGGTGACTGGAATAATTCCATACCATAGTAGGTTTCTCATACACTGGGGACACCTATGTCTGGTTTTCCGTGTATAGTCTATGAGATGGCTTTACCTATTCAGTGCATAGGGTAACACAACCCTTCAATTCTGGAAGCCGTCAAACTGTACTATGGGGAAGATTTGTAATAGAATTCTTGGGCCTTTTGCTTAGAGAATATTTTGAAATATTTTATCACACTGAATGCATGTTCTTGTAATACATAACATTCAGCAGAAACTGGTGATACAATATTCTCTATATTTGGAAACCTTAGCATTTCAGCCAAAGCACAAGCTACTACATTTCTCAGAAATTAAGCCAAGTTATAATGTTCACATCCCTGAGTCCTTTTACTTATATATTGCCAGACATAGCTCCACATTAATTTTTGTAGAGAGAATAACTGCTAAATTTTAAGTATGTTGCAAAGGACTTCACACATCTGGCAGAGGAGATCTATTCTTGTGCATCTTTTTTTTTTTTTTCCCCAGGTTGTTCCTTAATTTCCACAGGGCTTTGTAGTGGGAGTCTGCATGAAACTCATTATTTTATATTTTTTGTCAGTCAGCTCTGTGTGAAGTTTTAATATTTTCTCTGACATGTCAACTGATACTATTCCATGTCAGCCATGCTTAGTTGAGAGTTCAAAGTGCTTCAGGGAAGCAAGGTGATGAATAACAGGGAAGACAGAATTTTAAACAGTCTAGGAATTATGGGTTAAAGGGCAAACCACTGACCTCAGCATTAGAAAATAGTCCCCAAAGTATTTTTAAGTTGACTTTCCCTCCTTATTTTTAGTTTTAGTCTTTCTCAGCAGGAGGGTCCAGGAGGGTGGTTCATGATGACACACACACCACCCAGCATGAAATCACTGACCAGATGGGTGGTCCAGACCAACAGAAACTCATGCTAATACAAATGAGCTCCTTTTACCACCCGGGTCTCTATCTCCACGTTCACATTGTATTTGTGTTATAGCAAGAGTATAATAAAAACTAAACAAAACATATTTCTGCATTTGTGCATGTTAGACAATTTATTTGCCTTGGTTCAATCCACTAGAACAATATTTATTATAAATTATTTTATTTACGGCTGAATTCATCTCTAAGTTCAACTTAATGTCTGGAGCTAATAATTATTTTTTGATTGGTTGCTGAATAAACTATTGTTTCTTTGTCTTTGAAGGTATTTAAAGAAGAACCATTTGGTGAACAATGTGCAAATATGTACCTAAGTGATAACTGATACATTGTCCCAGTTTATACTCTCAGCATTTGGAATAAAACACCAGGTGAGGCACATTTGAAAAATCACTATTTGCTCTACTATTTGTGTTATGTGAACTAGCAAATAAAAGGAGATGATGTCATAGTCTTCAAGAGTAATTTTGCTGTCTGTGTTCACCATGCTGGGATAAGGTTAACACAAACAAGTTCACTCTGTGGAGTCACAGCTTTGGAGTAGTCTGCAAAAGAGAAATAAATGCTGCTGACAAAAATGACTCTTCAGAAGGCAGAAAATCAGGGGTATCCCAAGAAGGAAGTGTTTAGACAAACACTTGCTCTAATCTGTGGTTCACTAGCTTCATTTCTCCCCAAACGAAAATGTTCAAGGCCACAGCAAAGAATCAAAGTTAGACCATGTTACTGTGATAAAATGCCCTGAACAAAAGTGCACAGGGGAGGAAGGGCTGTTTGGCTCATAATTGCAGGGTCCAGGCCATTGTTGCAGGAAGTTAAGTCAGGAACTTGAAGCATCACATTCACAGATAAGAGCGGAGAACAAATGTACAGATCCTAGCTCTCTCAATGCATGTCAAACGAGCGTACTTCTGTCTCATCCTGGTCAAGACACTCTGTCTAGGGTGCTGCCCACAACAGGCTGGTTCTTCATATAGCATAGCAATGAAAACATCACTTCACAGATAGATCCGCAGGCCAATCTGTTCTAGAAAATGCTTCAATTGAGGATCTCTTTTTAGGCAAGTCTAAACTGTGGCAAGTAGACCTTGAAAAACCAACCATCACAGACCACATTTCAACAATCAATGAAGTTGAAAGGCAAGGATTGGTCTAGCAACTGAGAGTTGTAGTTGTGGATCTACCCTCCCTCCACCTTCCACACTGTCTTCTAATGTGTCCAGCCAGGAATTTTGTTTCCTCTCCATTTTTGCAGGAAGTGCTATGAGAGCAGAGGTCAGATGTAGTTCCATATTCTTCCAGCTTATGTTCTTTGGAGATGTATCACATTAGATCTGTTTCTTCACCCCATGGCCGTCTTTGCTTTCAGTCTTCTCATTGAGTATTTCTCTTTCTCTCTGTGTCTTTTTCTGTGTGGATATGCCTTTTCTCATAATAATAAGTCACACTGCACTCAGACCACTGCAACTTGATCATCTTTATAAAAATGCAATCTACAGAGATCTTCCAAGAGCAGCTGAAGCTCAGGTACCGGAAAGAGGCCCCCCCCGCCCCGCCCCCCCTCGCCAACTGGGATTACAAAGGCATCTGAAGGAGGCAATCAAAGCAAGTCTTCAACACAGTGAAGAGGCATTTAGGACTCACACTGGAATACAGGCAAGGAGAAGCCCATATGCGAGGAACATGAAGAAGAGACAAGGGAAAGGGGCAGGAAAATCCTGCATCAAGCTCTACCAACCCTATGGAAGATTCCTACAGTGGGATCCCCCTGGGGATGGTGCAGGACACAGATATCAGAAACACAATTAGGAACATACTTAAAGAACTACAAGATTATAAAAAGCAAATCAAAGAACTAAGAAAAGAGAATGAAGAACTCCAGAAGGACCTAGAGAGAGAGAATGACAAACTCTGGAAGGAAGTAGAAACACTGAAAAGATCCCATGCTGAAAAAGATAAGGAGAGCAGAGAGGTTGACCCATCTGAACATTAAAGAAAGAGGAACCTCAGACTCCCTGAGTCACAGACACTGAACATCTCTCTGAATAATATTGGGGTTAACTGTTTATAATGGCTCCTAATGAAGTTTACCTTCCAGATACTGAGAAACCTTCCTACCTCTCCCCTTTATAGGAAAAAGAAAAACATGATGGTAATGAAACCACTCCCTAACTGTAAATTAGAGCCAATTGTTACAGTGGTAATTTCCTATAAAACAGATAAACTTACCTTTTTTAAATTGACTGATAGGCATATGGAACTGTGAAGGATAATTCTCTATCTAGAGCCAAATTCAATAGTAAAGTGTTTATAAGTTGTGTAATTAAGCAAATAATATTACTACAGGAAAGCTCGACATCAGCAATTGAATTATTCTGCCAAGGAGATGTTGGCTAGGGATTCAAACCGCCCTCCCCCCCAAATTATAAAGGCTTTTGCCTATAAGTGGTATATATGCAAGGAGAAAGGCAGTAAGTCCCTGTTTTCGGAGACCTGGTGTGAGCAGGAAAAATGTTATGAGACATCACTTGCTAGTGTACAATTGGCCTCTGAAATGCCAGAGAGCATTACCAAAGGCCACTAAAAGCAATACAGCAAAATATTGGTCTCCCTGAGACAAGCAAGACTTCCTCCGTCAGTATCAGCTACACCTCAACAGGCCTGGAGATACAGTGCAACAGTGGCAGCCAAGTGTCTATATAATCCCAAATCTATTTGGCTATTAAGCTCCTCCTTGGGGAATAATCACAGTGGATGCCACAAGCTTATGTCCTCTAGTGGTTAGGAGATGTTTATAAGCCACAATAAGAACTTGTCACACTTTATAGAAAAAACACAGTTTGCGGATTAGCATACCATCCAAGCATCTGGGTCTATGCTCACAGCTTACTTGACATAATAATTAGTACTGCTTAAATGCCTGTACATTAAGCTATTGTGCTTTGTTAGTATGACTAAAAAGGGAATCACTGGAAAAGCTGTCCACGCATGAAGGGAAACGACCTGAACAGACTAGAGTCCAAAATGACAACTCCAAAGAAATTAGACTGTTTTCTTCTCACCCATCTTGTGCCCCTTTCCCAAAGCCCAGGGAACAAACTGCAGAAGAGGAGGCGTGGTAGATTGTAGGGCTGCAGAGAGATGGGGTGAATCATGAGACCTACAGGAATATGTCTGGACTCCTAACTGATCAACATGCCTGTGCATACAAGCTTCTCCAACTGGACTATGGGACCCTTGGGTTGTTCAAAATTTGGACATAGATACTTGCAAAATGCACATTACCTAATTGTATGAATACTAAGTAACATCAATGTTATCTTCAAACAACTGTGTTATTATATTGTAGAATCCCTTAAAAATAACAAAAAATAAAAAAAAAAATTCCCCTAAGATCTCAAATAAAAAAAAAAAAGAAAGAAAAAGATAAGGAAACCAACCATTGAAGCAAAGAGCTACAGGAAGAGATTGAGAAGCTCCAAAAAGAAGTAGAAATACTAAAGAAATCAGAAGAGGAAATGAAAAAGGAAATCAAACACTCATCCAATCAAAAGGAAAGGAATGGAAAAGTCTCAGAAGCAGAATGGAGGAAGCAGAACAAAGAATATCAGACCTGGAAGATAACACAGAAAAAACTAAAAACCTCAAGGAAAGATTATGAAAAAATTTAAAAATACACAAAAGTGGAACAACCAGTAACTGTGGGACACTATGAAAAAATCAAACCTCCACATCATAGGATTAGAGGAAGGAGAAGAAGCCCAAGAGAATGGTATTGATCAGATCTTCAGCAGAATAATAGATGAAAATTTCCCCAAACTAAAAAAAGACAAACTAATACAAATACAAGAAGCACATAGAACTCCAAACAGACAAGATCAGAAAAGAAATTCTCCAGGCCACATCATAGTTAAAATGCTAGACACCCAAAACAAAGACAAAATCCTTAAAGCCACAAGAGAAAAACAAGTGACTTATAAGGGGAAAACTATCAGAATTACAACTGACTTCTCAATGCAAACTATGAAAGCAAGAAGAACCTGGAGCAAAGCATTCCCAGTGTTAAAGGACAATAGATGCCAACCCAGGTTACTATACCCAACAAAAATGTCAATTATATCTGAAGGAGAGAGAAAAACCTTCCATGACATAAACAAGTTGAAAGAATACATGTCTGGAAAACAACCCTTCAGAGAACAATTGAAGCAATTCAAAGGACAGAAGAAAGGAGCAACCATCCCCAGGCACCTAGAAAGAGAAATCAATAAAAGCATAACTGCAGAAGTAGAAACATAAACACAAACCACAAATGGATAATAAGGCAAAAGGAAGCAACACAAAACTAACAGTTATAACCTTAAATATTAATGGACTTCCCCAATCAAAAGAGATAGACTGGGAGATTGGATTAGGAAACAGAATCCATCAATATGCTGTCTACAAGAAACACATCTTTTTTATTTTTTCCTTTTAGAGACAGGATCTCCCTGAAGCCCCAGCTGTCCTGGAACTTGCTCTGTAGACCAGGCTGGCCTTGAACTCAAAAAGACCCGCCTGCCTCTGCCTCCCAAGTGCTAGGATTAAAGGCGTGTGCCACCATGCCCGGCAAGAAACACATCTTACCTTCAAAGACAGGCAATACCTTAAAGTGAAAGGATGGAAAAAAATATTCAAAGCAAATGGTACCAAAAAGAAAGCAGGTGTTGCTATTTTAATTACAGACAAAAATAGACTTCAAAGTAAAAGAAATCAGAAGAGAAGACAAAGAAGGCTATATTACATTTTTATAAGGAACAATTTCCAAGAAGATTTCACAATCATGAATATTATGCCCCAAATTCTGGTGCACAAACTTTATAAAGACAATTCTCCAGGACAAAAAGTCACACAATAAGCCCAGTACACCCATAGTAGGGGACTTCAATACCCCATTGAGTCCTTTGGATAGGTCAACAGGACAAAGGATAAACAGAGAGATATCTGAACTGAATGATATGATACTCCAATATGGACCTCATAGAACTCTACCAATATTCCACCCTAATACCAGAGAATACCACTTTCTACTCAGCACCCCATGGAATATTCTCCAAAATCGACCCACATACTGGACACAGAAGAAACCTCCACAAATGCAAAAAGATCAAAATAATTTCATGCATTCTATCAGACCACAGTGCAATAAAGCTCAACATCAAACACCAGGATAAGCCCTACTGCTTACAAGAACACATGGAGACTAAACAACACACTCTTGAATAATGAATGGGTCAAGGAAGAGATAAAGAAAGAAATAAAAGCATTCCTGGAACTGAATGACAATGACAATACAACACAACAAAACCTATGGGATACCTTAAAAGCAGTCCTAAGAGGGAAGTTTATAGCCCTGGGTGCCTACATTAGAAAAACAGAAAGAGCACAAGTGAATGATCTAACACTACAGCTAAAAGCACTTGAGAGGCAACAACAGATGAACCCTAAATGCAACAGACAGGAAGAAATAACAAAAATCAGAGCAGAAATCAGTGAAATAGAAACAAAGAAAACAATACAAAAAAAATCAATGAATCCAAAAGTTGGTTCTTTGAAAGAATTAACAAGATAGACAGACCTCCAGCCCAGTTAACCAAAAGAAAGAAGGAACAACTCCAAATCAATACAATCCATGATGAAAAGGGAAATATCACAACAGACAAGGAAAAGATCCAGAAAATCATATGGGGATACTTAAAAACCTATACTACCAAGTTTGAAAACCTAGAAGAAATGGATGAATATCTGAAATCCTGGGAATCACCAAAGCTCGACCGAGAAGAGATGAACAGCTTAAACAGACCCATAATATATGAAGAAATTGAACATGTAATAAGAAACCTCCCAACTAAAAAAGCCCAGGCCCAGATAGTTTCACAGCAGAATTCTATAAAATATTTCAAAAAGACCTACAACCATTATTACTGAAACTGTTTAGAAGGATACAATCAGAGGGAATTCTCCCAAATTCCTTCTATGAAGCCAGCATCGCTCTATTACCAAAACCAGTCAAAGATACAATTAAAAAGGAGAATTGTAGACCCATCTCCCTAATGAACACAAGTGCCAAAATTCTAAACAGGATACTGGCAAATTGCATACAGACCCACATCAAGATCATCCATCATGACCAAGTTGGATTCATACCAGAGATGCAGGGATGGTTCAACATACGAAAATCAATAAACATCATCAATCACATAAATGTAATGAAAGACAAAAAAACACACCATCATCTCAATTGATGCTAAAATGGCCTTTGACAAAATCCAGCATGCCTTCTTGCTTAAAGTCCTAAAAGGAATTGGATTGGAGGGATCATTCCTCAATTTAATCAAAGCCATATACAGGAAACCCACAGCCAATATCATCCTAAATGGGGAAATGACAGAAACATTCCCTTTAATGGTAGGAACTTGACAAGGCTGCCCTCTGTCTCCAATCCTCTGCAATATAGTGCTTGAAACACTTGCTAGAGCAATAAAGCAAGAAAAGGAAATTAAAGGAGTACTAATTGGGAAAGAGGAAATCAAGCTATCCCTATTTGCTGATATGATTGTTTACTTAAGGGATGCTAAAAACTCCACCAGAAAACTCCTAGAAACGATATGCTTCAGCAAAGTAGCAGGATACAAAATTAACCTAAAAAATCAATGACCTTTCTTTATACCAAGAACAAGCAACTGGAGAAAGAATTCAGAGACCTTCCCACTCACAATAGTCTCAAAAACAATAAAATACTTAGGAACACACTTAACCAAAGACAACAAAGATCTCTACAACAAAAATTTTAAACCTTTAAAGAAAGAAATTGAAGAAGACATTAGAAGATGGGAAAACTTCCCATGCTCATGGATTGGGAAAATCAATATTGTAAAAATGTCCATTCTACTGAAACACTTGTATAGATTTAATGCAATCCCAAATAAATCCCCAAGAGTTTCCTCACAGGCTTGGAAAAAAGTCCTTAAATTCATTTGGAAAAACAAAAGACCCTGAATGGCCAAAGCAACCCTGAGTGAAAAGAGCTACACAGGGGGGATCTCTGTACCAGTCTTCAAACTATACTACAGGGCTATAGTCATAAAAACAGCCTGGCACTGGCACAAAAACAGACCTGTTGACCAATGGAACAAAACCGAAGATCAAAACCTGAGCATATACAATTTCAGCCATCTCATATTTAACAAGGGGACCAAAAAGACACTATGGAGAAAAGACAGCATCTTCAGCAAGTGTTTCTGGCAAAACTAGATCACCACTTGTAGAAGAATGAAATTAAACCCCTACCTCTAGCCCTGGACAAAAGTCAACTCCAGATGGCTTAAAGACCTCAACGTGAAACCCCAAACTCTGAAGGCAATAGAAGAAAAAGTTGGCAGCAGACTACAAGACATAGGTGTAGGAAAAGACTTCCTAAATCAGACAGCAGCTGTGCAAGAATTAAGGTCTATAATTGACAAATGGGACCTCATTAAACTCAAAAGCTTCTGTACATCCAAAGAAACATTCAAGGAAGTGAAGAGAAATCCCACAGAGTGGGAGGGATCGTTCACTGCAGAAACATCTGACAAAGCATTGATTTCCAGAGTATATAAACTACTCAAAAAACAAATAAGAAAGAAAACAAATGACCCACTCAATAGATGGAGCAAAGAGCTGAACAGAGACTTCATAAGTGAGGAATTAGAGATGGCTGAGAAACACCTTAAGAAGTGTTCAACCTCACTAATCATTAAGGAAATGCATATCAAAACCAGTTTAAGATATCATCTTACTCCAATAAGACTGGCAGAAAACAAATGATACCAAGTGCTGGATAGGTTGTGCTGAAAGCAGAACACACAGCCACTGCTGGTGGGAATGTAAACTCATGCAGCCACTATGGAAAGCAGTGTGGAGAAACCTTGAAAGACTTGGAATGAACTTGCCACCTGACCCAGCCATAGCACTTCTAGGCATGTACCCTCAAGTCTCAAACCACCACAGAGATACATGCATGGCCATGTTTATTGCAGCTCTCTTCACATAGCAAGGAGCTGGAACCAACCCAAATGCCCCTCAACTGATGAGTGGATAAAGAAAATGTGGTACATCTACACAATGGAGTTCTATGCAGCAGTAAAGAAAGACGACATCATGAGCTTTGCAGGAAAATGGCTGGAGCTAGAGGACATCATGCTGAGTGAAGTAACAGAGTCCCAGAAAAACAAAGGATGAATGGTATCCCTCATCTGTGGATGCTAGTATAAATTACCTAGTTATAAGTATTTCTTGTGCTTGGCCCCTTGAGCTTTTGTCCAAAGCAGTTGGGAGTGATGCATATTGGAAACAACAACAACAACAGAAAGGACTGCATCAAAGAACTGACTGGAACAGTGAACTTCTGCTCAAAACAGTCAACTTCCACATGGAGAATATTGAGAAAGACTGAGAAAGAGATGAAAAGCAAGTTTGGCAGAATGCGTGAACTCTGGTGGGGTGGGGGGATGGAGGGAACTCGGGTCTAGATTTGATAAAAAATATAAATAAATAAATAAATAAATAAATAAAAACAAAAAATGCAATTTACAAATAAGCTCACATTCAAAGATACTGGAGTTCAGCATTTCAATATAGTTTTTGAGGAGACAATTAAATTCCTAAGAAATAATATGATACATTTTTCCCTTTAGAAAACTATGTGAAATTTATTTCAAGTGTATAGTACAAGTAAGTTTACATTAAAATTCATGAAAGACGGGTTGGAGAGATGGCTCAGAGTTTAAGAGCACTAGTTGCTCTCGCAGAGTACCAGGGTCCTGGTCCCAGCATCCACATGGTGGGTAAGAACCTCTCATAACAGTGCCAGTGGTCCTATGCTGTCTTCTGTCTTCTGCAGGCACCACAAGACATAGGTGTAGCCAATACACTCATACACATAAAATAAAAATATTCAATATTAACATTTATGAAAGGATCTGGAATTACTTTGTGCTGATCAAAATGGTCAAGGTTCAAGATTATTTTTGAGTTGTGATATTTTTCTAAAATATTGACAAAAGCATTGAATTGGTTGATGTCACATCTGCCATTCTTCTGACAAGGTCTTTCTGATTGTAGATTGAGGCAATGAAAAAATCTTTGGAGCTTGAGAGATGGCTCTGCAGTAAGAGCACTGTCTGCTCTTGGGGGCTCAGTTCTGGATTCAGTTCCCACACCCACATGCCATCTCAACTGTCTGAAACTCCAGTTCTAGTATATCCAACACCCTCATCTGGCCTTTGTGGGCAGGCACAGAGTTGGTGTACTTACATACAGGTGGGCAAAGCACGGATACACATAAAATAAATATTCAAAAAATTTAATTATTCATAAAAGATCAGCCCTTTCTGCTAAACCTCCTGATAGAATTGGAACAATTAGAAGTAGTGTACTGAAGGTTTTGATCATCTGAGATTGGGAGTCTCATCAAGTTAAGATGCCATTCTACAGACTGGGCTAAGGGACCCTGGGTAGTGTCACCTGTGTTCCCAGTGACCAGCAAATCACAACTCCAAAAATAAACAGACACAGTGTACTGAGTACAAGGACAGTAACATGCTAAATGTGCCAGCCTCTTCAGTGGCCTTTTCCTGCGGGGACTGTGGCCCATGAGCTGGCTGACTTACTTCCATTCTAAATGCCTTTGGAAAAATACAGTCTCCTAAAAATACATCCATAGTTTGGGCTGGCAGAAACTAATTGGTAATGTTTTGATAAGTCTGGAATTATATTAAAAAGCAATGAATTTCCTGGCTGGTCAGAGTGAGGGTTAAGATATATGTCTGAAGTGGGTTGTAAGAGGCTTGCAGAAGCAGTTTATGAAATAGTATTAAATCAGTTAAGTAGGAGAGACAGTGTCAATGGTTGGTCTCCATAGTCAGATAAATATTGCATTATGTCCTAAGAAGAGGGCAGGACTTAGAAATAGGGACCAAATGAGAAAATGATTGAAATCTAATTATAAAAGACATTTTGGCAACAAATTTGGTCAGCAAAAAGATTCTTTGTGCTTTGGCTAAAAATTTACACTGAAGAGTAAGCAGGTTATTAGTCTTTAAAGAGATGTGATCTAATATAATTTCTAATATAATTAAATTAATATTTACAAAGTTCTAGAAATATAGATTTAAAATGATTTATGTATGTGTTTGTGTGTATGTGCATGTGGATGCCTACACAGGTCAGAAGAGGGTCCGATGTATTAAGTATAAAAAAAGCGCGAAACCCCAACAAAAGGCACATGAGGCTTAGGTCACTCTAGGAATATGTTTTACTTCCATGTGGGACTGCCAGTGTGAGCCACCTGCAGACACGTGGTGGGAACGGACAGCATGGCAGGGGGCAGAGAGGGAGGTGGGTAGAGAGAGAGACACACACACACACAGAGCGTTATGGCGGCTGGGGTACACCCTTTATACCCATGGGGCAGGGCCTCAGGTAAGTGGAAAGGGGTCAGAGGATTGGCAGCTTCTGGAGTAAGTGGGCACCTGTGTGCCCCTTAGGATTCTGGGAAGCCTGGACTTAACACCATGTTCCCTGGAGCTAGAGTCACAGGCTGCTGGGAGCCTCCAAACCTGGGTGCTGGGAACTGAACGCATCCTTTGCAAAATCAGCAAGTACCCTTAAATGCCTGCCAGCTCTCCAGTCCCAAGTTCTACAAGTTCTTCTTTACAACTCAATTACAAATACCTAGAGAATATAATTTATGTTGTTTGTTTTGTTAGTTGCTGATTTTGGTTAACAAATTTTTTTTTTGTGGTATTTTTGAGACAGGGTCTCCCTGTAGCCCCAGCTGGCCTGGAACTCACTTTGTAGACCAGGGTGGCCTTGAACTCACAGAGATTTGTCTTCCTCTGCCTCCCATGCGCTGGGATTAAAAGGATGCACCACCATGCCTGTCACTAAAGACGGTTCTTAGCTGCCATATGGGTGCTGGGAATCGAACTCAGGTCCTTTGCAAGAGCCGTCAGTACTCTTAACCGCTGAGCCATGCCTCCAGCCCCAACAAATGTATTTTTTTAAATTTTATTTATTTTTGTATGTGTATGAATGTACTGTCTGCATGTAGGTTTGTGCACCCATGTCGTGCAATGCCACGGAGGTCAGAAGAGGGTCTTGGATTCCCCTGGAACTGGAGTTCTCCTGGAATTGGAGTTACAGACGGTTCTTACTCACCATGTGGGTGCTGGAGATCGAACCCCGGTCCTCTGCAAGAGCAGTCGGTGCTCTTAACCGCTAGGCCATCTCTCCAGCCCCAACAAATGTATTTTTAATAGAATCTTTCTACCATGAAAAAAGTCATGTAGTTATTTTTTAATAATGGGTTATTTGGTTTTTATATTTTCTTATGCTACAGAATTTTACATTTAGTGATAAATATCAATGTCAATTATGATAGAAATAGTAAACATAAATAAAACTTTAGAAAACTTATTCCTCATCCGAGAGAGTGATCATCTACTTTAACATCACACACACACACACACACACACACACACACACACCACACACACACTCCTGACTAAGATACTACTCTCTCTAAGTTACTTTGGTGAGCACAGCTACTGTTGTGAATTGTTTCTGTCTGGAGTGAGCATTCCCCGTTCTCATCCTTGGAACCCTGCAGCCAGTGAGTGAGTAGGCTTTTGTTTGGAAACAAGGTCTTATAGATGTAAGCAAGATATTACCATTTTTTGAGTAAGGGGCAGCCATAAACTGGTGCTTAATGGATTTTAAATGGGAGCATTTGGGTTCAGAAACTCACAAGTGGAAAGCAGTGTGAAAACAGGTGGGGACTGGGATGATTTTTCGTAACTAGGGAGCACCAAAGCTTTTGGGCAGCCTCTAGGAAGGGGGGCAGGCAGGAAGCGCAGGCCACAGAGCCTGCAGGACGGTTAATTAATATGAAGCTCTCTTCTCATCAGGGCCCGTGTCCTTGCTAAGCATATATGTGTGTGTACACATGTCTATCTGCATACATGTGTACCAAATATCGGTCTCTTTCTTATTTTCTCATTTTAAATTAGTTTTTAAGTTAGTATTCAATGCAGTATGATTTATTATGACATTGTTGTTTACTTTGATTGTATTGTCTCTCCCCTGCTTCTCTGCTCAGCCCTGCTCCACCACCTGTGTCCTCCACCCCCAGTGTTACTCCTTCCTCTTTAAAGTTTCATGATTCAGTAATTGCCTCTCCCACTTTTAAAATCACTTTTCATCCTCTCATGGTCCACATTGTAGTTTTATGATTTCTGTCATACTCACTCCCACATAGTATACTTATATAAGAATTATAACTAGGATCTGTGTGTGAGACAGAACATGCACTATGTGTCTTTTGGAATCTGAATTACCTCACATAAAATATAATGACTTTCAGATTCATACATTTCCCTGAAAATTTCTTAATTTCATTTTTATTTGTGACTGAATAAAACTCCTTTTGTGTGTGCACCCCAATTTCATTTCCTTTTTTCTCTTTATGATAGTCCAAGCTGATTCCAGTCCCTGGCTATTATGAAAAGTGCGGCAATGGACATGGCTGTGCAGGTACCCCAGCTGTAGGGTATGGAGTCTTCTGGATCTAGGCACAGATATGGTGTTGCTGGGTCACATGATAATTCTACTTTAGTTTGTATAAGAACACCCCGTACATACAGTTTTCCATAGTGATTGAACAAGTTGTTCCACTAGCATGGTAACCATTCCTGTTTCTTTCTCTCTCTCTCTCTCTCTCTCTCTCTCTCTCTCTCTCTCTCTCTCTCTCTGTTCAACATCAGAGAATAAAGACTCATGAATTGCTTTTACAAATGTAGTTTTCTCAGCCAGATCCTATAACCTAATTCACCTCTTGGAGGTGGCAAGACAGAAAATTCCCAATTCCAGATATTTTAGACAGTTTCTCCTACTGGTAATCGACACACAACCAACTAGAAAAAAGATTTACTGCGATCCACAACAAGGTTGTTCAACTTAAAACGTATTATGTGTGGCTCAATGCAAAATGGCACAATTAATCATGCACAGCATTTATTGTCCAGGGAAATATATACAATGGCAAATTGGTGGGAAGAAAAATTGGAAACTCAAGGCCAAGTTCCAGATAAGGAAAAGTTCCAAATCCTTTTTTTTTTTTTTTTTTTTTTTTTCTTGGCTGGGAAAGTTTACATTGTAGTACAACATTGTTTTCTGACTAATTACTGCTGTCTGTGTCAGTGGGACACTAGCCATAAAATATCAGGAAAGAATAGGCTCCTCCTATTCCACTTCCACTGAAATGAAAGAAAGAAAACATTCACAACAAAATCTACAAAACCAACTAAAAATATCCAAACCAAACAGACAATAAACTAGCTTTTGTTTTCTGGGGAGTATTTAGTAAGTAATACAATTTTTCTTCCTTTGTGTTTTGTTCTCCTGTCTGGGACACCATCAACAATGCCAAAGTAATAAACCATCATCTCAGCCATGGCTGTGCCTGAAAGCAAGGGCCTTAAAACTTTAATTCCAGTCCCGTAAAAAGTGCATGGTTTGTTTCTCCCCTATTTTATTTGAGGCAAAAAAAGCCTCATCTCACTTTCCAGCTGAGTTGTTCTAAGCTGGCCAACTTCCCCTGACATCCAATATGTATTTTGGAATTTGAAGCATGAAGCCAGCAAAGGCTTGACTTGCTGTGGGTTAAGGAACACAAGTTATTTCAGATTATGACTCTAATTAGATAAAAATCACTAAGAAAATAAGTAATTTGGTAATGTCAGCTAAACTTACAAAAGCTCATATTCATCTCTAAGTCAAAGGTTGTGTGTTTAAAGGCAAGCCAAGATGAAGAATTGAGTCGATTATTTAGTTAATTCAAGTCTAAAATTGCTGCTATTTAGGGAGAGGGTATTTAGTTAATGGGGTCATGATTTATGTAAATAAACCATCAGCATTGACCAATTAGCAACCTTTTCTATTTCCCTGGAAGTACAAGCACTTTCTTAATGATTTTCATGGGAGTTTGCTGTCAGAAGCCTCCATGTTAAAGAGTTTCACAAATCAACAAAATAAAACTAAGTAGCTTAGAGCACTCCTTTCCTTTGTCTGTGACCAGAAAATAAAACCAAAACATAACATAGCAGGGATAAGTCTGAATTCTGAACACCACAATGTCCATTGTATCTTATAAAAGCTGTGACATGATTCTTCATTTCTCTTTACATTTCTTACACTGAGTTATAAACCCTTTTAAAAGGGTACATTTTCCTACAACTTCTTTTAAATAATTAATTCAACTGACCTATAGCAAATAGTTCCATATTCCTTATTTTGATTTCTTTTCTTTTTATTTCTTTGTGTGTGTGTGTGTGTGTATGTGTGTACATATGTGTAAATGCCTCTGTGTGTGCAGTTGAATATACCTGTGTTTGCATGTGGAGGGCAGTGGTTGACACTGGGTGTCTTTCTCTATTGCTCTTTTACATCACGAGGCAGTGTCTTGACTTGACCTCAGGCCTTGCCAATTTGGCTGGTCTAACCAGCTACTTTACTCTGAGGATTCCCATTTTCCACCTTGCCAGAGCTAGTATTACAGGTGGGTGCTTATACATCTGGTGCTGTGTGGTGTTGAGGATTCCAACCCTGGTTCTCGCACCTGCACAGCAACTGACTTACATACTGTGCCATCTCTCCAGCCCCTCATTTTGATTTTCAATGGTTTCATTTGTCCACTGAGTGCCTCCTTTCCGAGTTGGAGGTAGGGCTTATAAACATTTACTATTACTCAATTATTTATACTAAATTCACCATACCAGACATCTACATTTAATTTATTAACATGTATTTAACAAAGTAGTTAACATGCCACTAACATTAGGATAAGAACACATCTTGCATTGTCTCCATAAGTGCATAGCTTCACTTATCTTCACATTTATTAGGTGGAAAATTCTTCATTTTTCCAAATTACAGTATTGGAGATTAGAAAGAGAAGAAAACCCCTCACAACTAGCTAGCTATTGGTGTAAAAGACTGGCTTTCAATTTTAGCAGGTGTAACCACACTCTTGTTCATCTTACTTCTAAGTTTAGAATTTTAGTTTTTAAATTAGGGTGGACATTTTCCAAAGAATTCTCTCATGTGAAGTGTGTGTGTGTGTGTGTGTGTATGTGTGTACATGACTGCGATTGTCACAAAATCTTGAGCCAAAGATCTTAGCATCAGGTTTGCTTTTATTTTTTAAATTTCAATCCACGTTTTATTTTGTACATAGCAATACAATGTGCAGAGTAAATAACACTAAAATATAATTATTTGATATATATTTTTAGATAGCAAAAATGGAAAAAAATTCAGATTTCAAAATCACTTCCCTATAAAAATATTTTTAAACCAAATCAAAATGGGCTGTGTCAAATATATTCAGTTGCTAGTCATGTCTAGCATCACACTGTTTATCAAATAAAAAATAAATCCTTATTTTCATAATCACTATCATAAAGGAATAACACATGTTGGATTATTTCCAAATGCAAAAACGCTTCTTGATATTTCAGTACAGAAAAATTGAATGTGAATTCAAATAGCCAGCATGCAGAAAAGGTAGCAGTTGAAACTAGACAGCAACAGCACTCTGTCTTCTTTCATGACACACGTCTACTTTGGTTTATGCTAATTCCTTTCTGCTCACTTGTTCTCTTCTCTAGGTTCAAGTTTGTAGACTTCACCTACACTTGTACCTGTTCATGTTGATACAAGTGTACATCATGGTTAGGATCCAGATAGGAGGAGAACATGCAGCATTTTTCTCTTTGAGTTTGGGTCACTTCTCTTAATATATTTTTCCAAATCCTTCCATTTTCTGCCAAATTTCATGCTTTCATATTTCCTTTTTTTTCTTTTTTAAATATTTTATTAATGTATGAATGTGTTGCCTGTATACACGTAAGTGCACCCCTGTTGTGCAGTGCCCACTGAGGTCAGAAGAGGGTATCAGGTCCCTTGGAACTGGAGTTAGAGATGGTTGTTAGTTGCCAATGGATCCTGGGACTCAAACCCTGGTCCACAGCAAGAGTGGCCAATGCTCTTAACCTTTTTACGCACCTCTCTGGCCCCTTGATTTCACTTTTCACTTTAAGAAAATCATGTCTCATTGTGTATGCTCTGGAAATTCACTATTTATTCATCTGATGATGTACATTTAGACCGGTTGAATTTCTTAACTACTGTGAATAGAGCAGTAAAAAATATGAAGGCCTGGAGCTTTGTGTTGGGCCTCATTTTATTATCTTCACATTTGCAAGCTTTAGTTCACGAGCACCATTGCATTACACCAGAGTCAGCTGGGCAGCTTAAGTGAAATGGCAGAGTTTGGTAAAATAAATTGATTTAAAAATTACTTAAAAAGTGATTTTTATTTTATGTGTATGAGTGTATTTTCTCCATATGTATAAGTGTACCCATATCTTTTAACACCTGTGGAGTCTGAAGAGAGCATTGGAGTCCTCTGGAACTGGAGTTAAGGACACTTGTTAGCCACAATGTGGGTGCTGGAAATAGAACCAAGGTCTTCTACCAGAGCAGCCAGTTCTCTTACCTGTGGAGCCATCTCTCCAGCCCCCAAACTACTACTATTTACAATGTATTTTATTGAATTTTTGTGTTTCATGCAATACATCTTAATCATACTTGGAGGCCTTCCCCTGTCCACACATACCAGGCAGCATGCATTCTGTCTGACATGTTAATGCCTATTGAGTCAAGTGTGTGTCTTCAGATGTTCTTGGTGTTGGTTCACCCACTGGAGTTTAGTCAGTGTATCTAGTGTCACAGCCTTAAAGAAGACCAAATCTCCTTCCCCAACACTGAGCATATGAACAAATTCCCAGCCCCCTGAGAAACTCTCTGTGTGGTCACCCACCTCCCCCTGGCTCTTATGACCATCCCACCCCCTGTTCTGCAATGGTTCCTGAGCCTTTGGTAGCTGAGTGTAGAATAGGAGTCCTGTCCAGGACACTCACTCTTCAGACTCTTATTCCCAACACCGTGGCCACTTGTGGCTTTCTGTGTTAATCATGCTCTGTTGCTTGGGAACATTTTATAGGTGAGAACTGATGGATTGGAGGAAACAACAACAACAAAAGAACTGGGACAGGGAACTGACTAAAGTAGTAGAGTTCTTCCCCCCCCCCAAATAATCTCCTGCTTTGATAAAAATTGAAAAGAATAAGAAGGGGAAACAGGACATGTATGGCAGACTGCATGAACTTGGGAGGGGCGGGGGGCATGGAGGGGGAAATGAGTCTGGATTGAACTGAGAAGGAATGTGTGAAACGCACAAAACTTCAATAAAAGACTAAAAAAATAGTCTCTTTTTCCCTTTCAGCATGTTCCCTGGGCCTTAGGTGCAAAGGTTCCCTGTTAGATGTGTCATTGGGACTGGGCATCTCATAGACACTTATTCTTTCTGTTTGGTCAGTTGTGAATGTTCTAAGAGTCTCTAGCTATTGGTAATAGAAGCTTCTTTGAAGAGGATTGACAGACTTGTCTATAATATATGGATCCATATTTAGTGTAGATTAAGAAATTATATTGTCTAGGGATGTGACAGATTTATGTTTTTCTGCAAGATCCCTGACCTCTCCACCCATGTGTATTTGGTTATGTTTACATCACCCCACATGAATTCCTTCCCAATGAGTGGCTTTTAAGTCCAATTAGGTAGCTTACCTCCAAGATAAAAGTGCTTCTACTGCACCAATAGAGCTAGTTAGCTACACTGATCATTGGTGTGGTTATTAAGCATTACAACTGCAATGGATCGATTTATTTTCTTCTTAGGAGCTTGCACTGTATCCTCTGATACTATGAAAGTTAGTCTTCAGAGAGAAGGTTTCCAGGCCCGTTCCAGCTTCGTTGCTCCAGCTCCTGTATCCAAAGTCTGTCCTGTCTTCAGCAGTCAAATATTATGTACAACTTCTGGGAGGAAATCACTTAAAACCTAATGCAGTCTCCTTTCTAACAGTTACATACTGAAGACTTACTTAAGCTACCTCATTTGACCCCATTTTCTTTAGGAGCCAATCAGAATGGATCTATTTTGTTGGATGACAGTTCAAGACCAACTCTTACCCCGGTTCTCTTTCCTTAAAATGTTGCCATCTTCACCTTTGGTTCTCTCTTGGTTCTTTCTTTCACCCTTCTGACTTATGTCTGCCTCCTCTCTTGCTATCTCTGTTCCTTTCTGATCCCTTCTTGCTGTTTCCCTGATCTTTCCTGTTTCATCCTCACATTTCTTATCCTTTCCGGCTGCACAGTCAGTCTTAAAATTTTTTGATATTTTGAGAATTTCATAGAATGTATTTTTATCATATTCAGATCCCCTCTGGATGCTACAGCCCAACTTTACAGAATCCAACTAACTTTACATGTTCTATTATTTTTAAAGGCTTATTGAGTCTAATTAAGGCCCGCAAATGTTCTTCAGTGTTGGTCCATTCATCGGAGCCTGGTCAACATACCTGGAGTCATATCTGGAAGAGACAATCTGAATCATAGCTGATATTAATGAAACAAATGAAAAAAATACAAAGAATCAGTGAAATAAAGAATTGGTTCTTTGAAAAGTTTAAGAAGATTGGCCAACTTTTAGCAAAAATAACCAGAAGAAAGAGGATCCAAATTCATAAAACCAGAGATGAAAGGGGAAACGTCATAAAAGTTAGTGGGTCAATTCACAGAAAGATAAAACAATACTTTAGAAACCTATGTTCTAGCTTTTCACTATCACCTTCAGAGTTTCAGGTACATCTACACAATGGAGTTCTATGCATTGGTAAAGAAAGATAACATCATGAAGTTTGCAGGTAAATGGATGGAACTAGAAGATAGTATGCTAAGTGAAGTAACACAGTCCCAGAAAAGCAAATGAAGGATGCTATCCTTCCTTTGTGGATGCTAGCACCAAGTACCTAGTTGTAAGGCAAACTGAGCAATGTTAATGTTATATTTCTCTTTATCTGAAAGCAACTATGCTCTTATAATGTGAATCCTTTAATGGGCTCTAGAGTTAAACTATCACTTATTTTCAGACATGGTAATTTTGGTATATGGGTGGACAGTATGTATGTATGTATGCATATTTTAGAATAATATAAAATTAAAAAAATGTGAATCCTGAAATACGATTTGGAAACACACATAGCAGTTTATGAATATATATATATATATCTATATAATTATATATATATATATCTTCAACATATGCATACATACATACTGTCATACATACAAATTGGAGGGAACAACAACAAAGGAGTTGGAACAAAGAACCTTACTGAAACAGGAAATTTCTCCCCAAAACAACAATCCTCTGGTTTGAAAAGTTGAAAAAGACTCAGGAAAAGATGCAAGACATGGATGGCAGAATGCATGATCTCAGGTGGGGGTGGGAGACATGGAAAGGGAAATGAGTCTAAATTGGAATGAGAAAGGATGTATGAAAGGCACAAAGCTTCAATAAAAATATTTTAAAAATCCTAAGTTCTACTATACATGGAAATGTAAAGGAAATGAAATATTAATATACATTTATTTGATATGTAATATCAGATAAAATAAAAATGAAATAAACAGATCCATAATGAGATAGAAGCAATACTTAAAATCTCCCAACTTAAAGAAGTCCAAGACCAGATATATATACAGCACAGAATTCTACCAGACCTTTAAAGAGGAACTAACACTTCTTAAATTATTCTGCAAAATATAAGAGAAAAGAATACATAAAAATCCTTTTTATGAAGCCACTTCTACCCTGATACCAAAGCCAGACAAATATCCAAGAATAAAGAAAATTATAGGTCAATATTTCTGATGTACATAGACAAATAGCCAATAAAATATTTGCAAACCAAATACAAGAGCAAATTAAAAAAATACCCACTAAGAAAAGTTGACTTCATTTTAAATTGAGATGCAGGGATGGGTCAATATATATAAGTCAATAGATATAATCCACCACATAAACACAAGAACAGAAGCCACATTGATCATCTTGATGGATGTAGAAAAGGGCTTTGATAAAATCCAACAGCCTTTCATGATGAAAGTCATGGAGACTCTAGGGACGCAGAGGACATATCTCAGCATAATAAACATAATATTCTACAAGCCAACAGCCTACAGAAGAGAGAAAAAAATCTCATGGCTTTCCCAGTAAAATCAGAAATGAGACAAGGATGCTCTCTCCATTCCTGTTCAACATAATGTTTGAAGTTTTAGAGAAAGATGTCGAGGGAAATAGATAAAAGCCTCAGAAATTGGAAAGAAAGAAACTGTATTTTTATTTGTAGATGGTATGATTCTTCACATAAAAGATCCCAAAGACTCACCTGAAACCTCCCAGAGCTGTAAAAGACATTTAGCAAGTTGGCAAGATATCAAAGTAGCCATTCTTTCCTTTCCCTTGGCTGGCCTGGTGGCCTGCATACCTGCCTTTCCACTCCTACCTTCCCCCTAAGCCCAGACTCTCTTCACCTCCCATTTACTCCTTTACTCCTGCACTTTCTTCTCTAATGCCACCCAAGTATAAGGATGGGTGAGAAGAGCATCTACAAACTTTGCTTCCTGGACTCCTCCCAAGATAAAGAAATATTTTCTGATGTATAGCATCATACATTCCTTCTATGTAAAATGCCTCACCCAGGTAACCAGTTAGGCTTAGAACTGGAGTTTTCCCAGATGTAAGTTGAATTTTAATATTTAACACCATGTAGTCTTGGAGTGACTACTTAATATATACTTTTTATGTAATACAAAATATATAACTCTCCATTTTCAGATGTCAAGATTTCTTCTACCAGCTGCATGAATCCAGTGGGTAAAAACACTTTCTCATGACATCTTTGGTACTTGTAAACAGAAATGAGAAACCAAACTTTAGGGTCCATGCCAAGCCATCCTTCAGAAGGGGGAGGTAGAGTTCTATAGGAAAAATGGAATCTCCTTTTTGGATGCCCTACAGTATACCACAGGTGAGAGACTCTCAAACAACTCCACCATGGGTTTACGCATCCTGGACTATCTTTGGATCTCCAAGTTCAAGTTTGGTAGAATGTTTGTTCTAGGAAGAAACAGGACCTAGGCAAGACTGCTTTATAAACATATTCCTTATCTCAAGATGTTTATTCATTGGAGGCCTAAGAATGCTAGAAAAAAATAGAAGAGGCTGCGCTATTCAAGGCTGTCAAGAGCTGGTTCCCCATAGATACCATCACCTCACTGTCAATACTGAGCTGGACCCAGACCCGACTACCACTGTGCACACCAGCCCGGCTGGTGTGAGGCTTCCTCTGACCACAGAAGTCTAAGGGCACTATGGAATTTGTGTCCACTTAACTTAGGAAGAATGCAGGACTTTTGAACCTAGGATGAGTAAACTGGTGCTATAAATCACCCAGTTCTTTTCTTCTTAAACAGGGTTACAGTTTGCATGCTGGTTACTTGAATAATCAAAAAAGATTAAGCTTTGATACCACACTGGGAGGAAGATAATGATGTGAAAATGACAGCTGCATCATAAATCTGATTTTCACATGTCTTCCAGGGAACATGATTCTTGGATTTCTCTTAATTTCTTCCTTACATTCTCTCTCTCTCTCTCTCTCTCTCTCTCTCTCTCTCTTTCTCTCTCTCTCCCTTCCTTCATTTCTTACTTCTTTCTTCTTTCCATCCTTCTTTCTTTCTTTAAAATGAAGTGATATGATACAGAAATTTTGAAGGAACTGCAATCATACAACTTTGGGGAGAATACGATTTACAGAATGGAAAGTAAAAGAAATAGCCTCCGGTTAGGGGCTGCAAAAGAGGTGCTCTAGAAGAAAACACATTCATTGTTGCCATATAAAATAGGTGTCCAGTTAAATTTTTAAATTTTCATTTTTGAAAACCAGCAAAAATTACTTATTACTAGAATGATTCACACATATTCATATACTAAAAACCTTGTATATCTGAAATATTTACTTGGAAATTCCTGTATTTTTTGTTTGCTATCTCTGGAATTTGTGTTCAGAACCTCCTTAGACATAAAATGCAATGTATATGAAATATATTTAATAAAATCATAAACACCAGATTAATGAGAAATATATGGCTGTACTTTATTTTTTAATTTTTTTAAATTAATTTTATTTATTTCTGTATGTGTATGAATGTATTGTCTGCATGCAAGTCTGAGCACCCATGTCGTGCAATGCCGCGGAGGTCAGAAGAGGGTGTCGGACTCCCCTGGAACTGGAGTTCTCCTGGAATTGGAGTTTCAGACGGTTCTCGGCCACCATGTGGGCGCTGGGGATCGAACCCGGGTCCTCTGCAAGAGCGGTTGGCACTCTCAACCGCTAGGCCATCTCTCCAGCCCTATGGCTGTACTTTAAATAATATGGACGGAAAATAAATTTCAAATTATTGCTTAAAAATCTTTATCAGAGCAAAATACTCAAATAAGAAACAAGGTATATGTTTATAAAATGAAGATAATATCATGGTGAACATTTATATATTATCTTTTAAAAATATTTTATTTTGGATTGAATTTTTGTGATTTTCTTTTTTTTTATTTGATTGGTAATTTTATTATTTTTTAAGCAGTTCTACAATATAAGAGCACAGTTGTTTTCAGATCACATTGACGTTGCTCAGTTTGCCATATAATTAGGTAACTGGTGCTAGCATCCACAGATGAGGGATATAATGCGTTGTTTGTTTTTCTGGGACTATGTTACTTCACTCAGCATAATATCTTCTAGTTCCATCCATTTACCTGCAAAGTTCATGATGTCCTCTTTCTTTACCCCTGCATAGAACTCCATTGTGTAGATGTACCACATTTTCTCTATCCACTCATCAGTTGAGGGGCAATTGGGTTGGTTCCAGCTCCTTGCTATTGTGAAGAGAGCTTCAATAAACATGGCTGTGCATGTATCTCTGTGGTAAGATGAGTCTTATGGGTACATACCCAGGAGTGGGTCAGGTGGCAAGTTCATTCCAAGTCTTCCAAGGGTTCTCCACAATGCTTTCCATAGTGGCTGTACGAGTTTACATTCCCACCAGCAGTGGATGAGTGTTCCCCTTTCCCCACAACCTTATTGGAGTGAGATGATATCTTGAAGTGGTTTTAATTTGCATTTTCTTAATTATTATCAACGGTGAACACTTTTTAAGATGTTTCTCAGCCATCTCTAATTCTTCACTTGTGAATTCTCTGTTCAGCTCTTTGCTCCATCTTTTGAGTAGGTCATTTGTTTTTGTTTTTTTCTTCTTCTTCTTTGTTTGTTGAGTAGTTTATATATTCTGGAAATCAATGCTTTGTCAGATATATCTGCAGTGAAGGTTTCCTCCCACTCTGGGTTTTCTCTTCACTTCTTTTATTGTTTCTTTTGATGTACAGAAACTTTTGAGTTTAATTAGGTCCCATTTGCCAATTGTTGACCTTAATTCTTATGCAGCTGCTGTCTGATTTAGGAAGTCTTTTCCTATGCCTATGACTTATAGTGTGCTGCCAACTTTTTCTTCTATTGCCTTCAGTGTTGGGGTTTCACGTTGAGGTCTTTAATCCATCTGGAGTTGACTTTTGTACACCATGAGGTAGGGGTTTAATTCCATTCTTCTAGAAGTGGTGATCCAGTTTTGCTAACACCACTTGCTGAAGATGCTGTCTTTCCTCCATTCTGTCTTCTTGGCCCCCTTGTCAAATATGAGGTGACTGAAATTGTATGCCCTCAAGTTTGGATCTTCAGTTTTGTTCCATTGGTCAACAGATCTGTTTTTGTGACAGTACCAAGCTGTTTTTATGACTATAGCCCTGTAGTATAGTTTGAAGTTTGATATAGAGATCCCCCCTGCATTGTTCTTTTCACTCAGGGTTGTTTTGGCTATTTGGGGTCTTTCATTTTTCCAAATGAAATTAAGGACATTTTTTCCAAGCCTGTGAAGAAACTCTTGGGGATTTTAATTGGGATTGCATTAAATCTATACAAGAGTTTGGGTAGAATGGACATTTTTCTATATTAATTTTCCAAATTCATGAGGATGGGTTTTTTTTTTCCATTTTCTGATGTCTTCTTCAATTTCCTTCTTTAAGGTTTAAAATTTTTGTTGTAGAGATCTTTAGTTTCTTTGGTTAGGTTTGTTCCTAGGTATTTTATTGTTTTTGAGGCTATTGTGAGTAGGAAGGTCTCCTTGGATTTCTTCTTCAGTTGCTTGTTGTTGGTGTAAAAATACGCTACTGATTTTTCTAGGTTAATTTTGTATCCTGCCACTCTACTGAAGCTCTTAATTGTTTCTCAGAGTTTTCTGCTGGGATTTTCAAACAATACAGTTTGATAGTTCTCAGATCTCCTCTCCTATCTGTCTGCTGGATGGCTTTAGTGTCAACTTGACACACCTACATGAGTGAGGCTCAACTGGGGAATTGCTTCCATTGAACTGGCCTGTAGCCATGCCTGTGGGGTATTTTGATTGTTGAGTGATGTGGGAGGGCCCAGCCCATTATGGGCAATGCTACCCCTGGGTAAGTTGTCTTGTCCTGTGTAAGAAAGCAGGCTGACCATGGGCCAGGGGAGTAAGCCAGTAAGCAGCATTCCTCCATGGCCTATGCTTCAGCTCCTGCCTCCAGGTTCCTGCCCTGAGTTTCTACCTTGGGCTCCTTAAGTGATGAACTTTGAGCTGGTAGATATAAGATGAATAAACTCTTTCCTTCCCAAGTTGGTGTTATTCAGAGTGTTTTGTTACAGCAATATGAAAGGAAACTACAACGCTCTGGTTGTCATACTAGCCAGGCATTCTTTATCTCTCCTCTCTCTCTGTCCCTGTCTAACCCTCCCTCCATGCCTTCTACTCTTCAAATGTCCCCATTTTGCTCATTTAACCATTTTCCCTTGATATTACCAGTGTCCTACAGTCCCACCTCTGTGAGCTTCTCTTTTCCCTTTATCCACATATTTCCTTGTGTAACCCTCCTTCTCCCTCCCCTTTTACCTACCCCCATTGTAACCATTTCTCCCTGAGCCACTCTCTTCTCCTACCATTCTTCTTTCTCAGGTTCTCTCATTTCTTTTACCTCCCTAGTTTCTTTCCGTTTTACTTATTCCTGCAGTTACATCGAGATAAATACACCGAAGGAAGGATTTGGTGCTAGAATCCACAAGTGATGGAGATCACACATCCTTTGTTTTTTGGAGTCTATATTACTTGACTTACCATAAGAGTTTCTAGTGCCATCCATTTATCTGCAAATTTCATTATTTTGTTTTTCTTTACCACTGAGTTGAACTCCATTGTGGAGAAAGGGTTACGCTCATTCACTGATGGTGGGATTGAAAACTCTTGGAACCCCTATGGAAAGCAGTGTGTAGAATTCTTAAAAACTAAAAATGAACTTACCATTTGACCTGGTTATTCCACTCTTTGGCGTATCCTATTGCAGTGATACTTGAGCATGCAATTTTGGTGCTGGTCTTTTCACGAGAGATGAGTTGGGATTTCATAGGGATTTTCCATGAGTAGGTCAGGTACTCTCTCCAGCTTGTATAGGACTTGAGCTGCTGGTAGCATTGCTGTGAGTTCATGGGAGTTTCTGACCCTTGTCTGGAAAACTCCGTTTCCTTGTGGTCATCCAACCTCTCTGGGTCTTACAATCTTTCTTCCTCCTCTGCCACTATGATCTCTGAGCCTTGGGAGGCAAGGGTTGGAAATCGTCATTCTATTCAGTGATCAGGACTCTGAAGCTCTTGTTCTCTGAACATTGGCCAGTAGTGGGTTTCTGTATTTTTTTGTCCTTTTTCTATTTTTTTTAAATTTTATTTATTTATTTTATGTGTATGAATGTACTGTCTGCATGTAGGTCTGTGCACCTGTGTTGTGCAATGCAGGGGAGGTCAGAAGAGGGTTTCGTATTCCCCTGGAACTGGAGTTCTCCTGGAATTGGAGTTTCAGATGGTTCTCAGCTGCCATGTGGGTGCTGGGGATCGAACCCGAGTCCTCTGCAAGAGCAGTCGGTGCTCTTAACTGCTAGGCCATCTCTCCAGCCCTTAAAATTTTTTTTTTTTTGGTCTTTTCGAGACAGGGTCTCCCTGTAGCCCCAGCTGTCCTGGAACTCACTCTGTAGACCAGGCTGGCCTTGAACTCACAAAGATCCACCTGCCTCTGCCAGGGTTTCTGTATTAATCACCACCTGCTGCATAAGGAAACATCTCTGATGAGAGCTGAGAGATGTATTAATCTGTGTCGAGGTTGCATTAAAGATGTGTCACTTAAGGTTGGGTGTTTCACAGACATTCTCTATGATTGACCATTTCTGGAACTCTGGAATAATTTCCATCTGTTGGAAAAAGAAGCTTCTTTGGTGAGGAATGAAAAGCACAGTTTTCCTGGTTAGGGCTTTAGTAAGCCTCAGCAAGATGGAGCCATAGCTGAGGGAGCTATATTATCATTTTTGAGGCAAGATCTCACTAGCTAACCGAGAATAGCCTTAAACTCATGGTTCTCTTGCCTCTTCTACCTGAGCAGTTTAGGAATTACAGACCTGCACCCTCATATGCAGCAATTTCTATCTTTTAGGATTTGGTATTTTTCTGTATATTTAAAATTTGGATCCCTTTTTACTGGAAGTTTAAGAGGATAACAAGAGAAATTCGTTTTTAAGGTATAGATTGAAGATTTGCTTAGATATTAATTTTAGAGAAATATTACAAATTATAAGAACTCTTTCCTTGATTTGGAGAGAAGGCTCAGAGTTCAGAGGCCTGACTGCTCTTGCAGAGGTCTCAGGTTCTATTTCCAGTACCCATATTAATGACTAACACCATCAGTAACTCCAGTTCCAGGGATCTGACCCCTCTTCTGGTGTCCACAGGCACTGCACTGCACAACATGGGTGTACTTACATTCATGCAGGTATAACACTCACCCACAAAATTAAAAAAAAAAAAACTTTTTTAAAAAGGACTATTCTTACATTCAAATATTCTTTTAAAATTCATAGGAATTTTTCTCCTTAATTATGGCATTTGTAAATGTTGAATTCATTCTTGTAAATTGTTGCTAACTCACCACAGATACTAAAATTACTGATACTATAGTTCAGAAGTGATTACAAATATTTAAATGAAATCTCAAAGTACAGCTGTCTGTGTTTAGCTCCTAACACTCAGAAGCAATTTTGTTTAACCATTCTGTTTTGATCTGGAGAATTTTACTTAGAAAGCTATACAGAAATCTGGCTTTAGTTTGAGAAATTCAGGTACATTATTTCATAAACACTGTGCAATCCCTCCATAATAGAGTGTATAATGCATCTTAGGGCATTGATGTTTGCAAATTAATATAGTCTTCCTTAAATGCCCTCAGATACTAAGACATAAACAAGTGGATTGAAGAGAGGCAGAGCCAGAGATACATAGACTCTATTTTTTCCTAAAACCTCATCCAGTAATAAGAGATAGTTCTGGGCATCTGTGACATGATAACACTTTTGGTGTAATACGAGTTTGTAAAGGACAGGCATTTCAGTGAATAAATGTACGCATTACTCAAAGCATAATAGATGCAATAAAGGCAAAGAGTCACCATAGAATGCAAAGACCATGAATAAGGCCTTGTGTAGTTTCTGATGGATTCAATTATGAAATAAGAACAACAAAGGAATGAAATTAATCAGTATTTTATATAAAGGACTTTGTGTGTATTTCTTTACCTCGAAATTACATACATACAAATGGAGAGTCCTTTATTTCTTCCTGTGCAGCATGTAAGTACCACGTACAAGAAGAGTTTCCTTATCAAATGAGGAATGAGATCAGCACCCTTGCCTTCTTACTACTGTAGGATGCAGAGTGTTCATCATTCACCTACAGTGTTAACTGTTGCTGGCTCGGTTTTTTAATGTATGGGGTTTATCAAATTGACTTTATCTATGACTTTTGTGGTAAGAGTTTGCTTTCTTCTTTACCTTGTGTGTTCATGTGAGGGTTACATTAAAATATAATCTCGGGACTGGAGAGATGGCCTAGCGGTTAAGAGCACCGACTGCTCTTACAGAGGACCCGGGTTCGATCCCCAGCACCCACATGGCGGCCAAGAACCGTCTGAAACTCCGGTTCCAGGAGAACTCCAGCTCCAGGGGAATCCGAGACCCTCTTCTGACCTCCGCGGCATTGCACGACACGGGTGCACAGACCTGCATGCAGACAGTACATTCATACACATACAGAAATAAATAAAATTAATAAAAAAATATTAAAAAAATAATAAAATAAATATAATCTCTGAAATGCCCCACTTGGCTGTGATATGAGGTTCTAATACAAAGCTGAATCCCATTTCTTAATATTTTGCTGAGTTTTACATTGTGGTCACTTGATTTTGGATTGGAATAAAAGTAGTTCTACCTTTCTTTTGAGATTCTGTAAAATTAGTATTAATTTTATTCTAAGCCCTTCCCTCATTTTTTTCCTTAAGTAGGTCTTACTGTGCAGCTCTCCTTGGTCAGGAATTCATTATGCAGACCAGAGGAGCTCACAGAGATGCCCTGCCTCTGCCTCTTAAGTGCAGGGAATAAAGGCATGCACCATCTGGCTCTGTGCTCTTGTTTAAGTCTCTTTTCCTTTGTGTTCTTTTAATTCAGTGATTCAATTGTTTGTCTTCAAATTTTCTGATTCTACCATTTGTCATTGCAATTCTAACTTTGTTCATGAAGTTTTTAACTTGTGTTACTTGGGTTTTTTAGCACCATAGATTCCCTCTTGATTCTTTTAATTTTTTTAGTAGTTGTGACAGATCTTTTTATGTGTGTGCTTTTATTGATGCTTTGTATATTTCAGACATCATTTTTCAAATCAGTTCAGGCATATTCCCCTTTCCCTCAGATCATGCATTCTGCTATAACGGTCCTGCATCTTTTTCTGTCTTTTTTTATGCTTAGGAATTTACATTTTCCTCCATCAATTTTATATTACTCTAAAATATGGATACATACTCTCCACCCATATAGTAACTACAGAGTCTGAAAATAATTGGTGGGTGGATTCTAGAGCCTGTTGAGAAATTCACATTATAACAACATAGTTGCTTTCAGATAAACAGAAATATAACAATGATTAGGAGTCCACATTTTTCCCTTTTAATTTTATATTACTCTAAAATATGAATATATACCTCATGCCCATATACATTAATTATCATGTCTGAAAGTAAGTGGTGAGTTCACTCTAGGGTTCATTAAGAGATTCAGATTATAGCATCACAGTTGCTTTCAGCTAAAAAGAAATATGACAATAACGTTGCACAGCTTGCCTTTCAATTGGGGGATTTGGTACTAGCATCCACAAATGAAGGAAACTATTCCCCATTTGTTTTTGGGGGGACTGTGCTACTTCTCTTAGTATAACGGCTTCAAGTTCCATCCATTTACCTGCAAAGTTCATGCTGTCATCTTTCTTAACTGATGCATAGAACTCCATTGTGCAGATGTACCACGTTTTTGTAACCCACTCATCAGTTGAGGGGCATTTGGATTGGTTCCAGCTCTTTGCTATTGTGAAGAGAGCTGAAATAAACATAGATGTGCATGTATATGCCCAGTAGGATGCGTCTTGTGGATATATACCCAGGAGTGGTATGGCTGGGTCAGGTGGTAAGCTCATTTTGAGTCTTTTAAGAGTTCTCTACACTGCTTTCCACAGTGGTTGTATGAGTTTACATTCCCACCAGCAGTGGATGAGTGTTCCCCTTTCCCCACAACCTCTCCAGCATTTGATGTCTTTTGTTTTCTTGACCTTAGCCACTTTTTTTTAAATATTTTATTTATTTATTTATTTATGTGTATGAATGTACTGTCTGCATGTAGGTCTGTGCACCCGTGTCGTGCAATGCCGCGGAGGTCAGAAGAGGGTGTCGGATTCCCCTGGAACTGGAGTTCTCCTGGAATTGGAGTTACAGATGGTTCTCAGCCGCCATGTGCGTGCTGGGGATCGAACCCGGGTCCTCTGTAAGAGCAGTTGGCGCTCTTAACCACTAGGCCATCTCTCCAACCCCGACCTTAGCCACTTTTATTGGAGTGAGATGATATGTTAGAGTGGTGTTAATTTGCATTTCCTTAATTGTTAATGATGTTGAACACTTTTTAAAAAAAATGTATTTATTTTTGTATGTGTATGAATGTACTGTCTGCATGTAGGTTTGGTCACCCATGACGTGCAATGCCAACAGAGGTCAGAAGAGGGTGTCGGATTCCCTTGGAACTGGAGTTAAAGATGGTTTTCAGCCACCATGTGGGTGCTGGGGATTGAACCTGGGTCCTCTGCAAGAAGAGTCGGCAGCGCTCTTAACCACTGGGCTATCTCTCCAGCCCTTAATGTTGAACACTTTTTAAGATGTTTCTCAGCCATCTTTAATTCCTCACTGGTGAAGTCTCTGTTCAGCTCTTTACTTTATCTTTTGAGTGAGTCATCTGTTTTCTTCTTTGTTTTTTGAGTAGTTTATATATTCTAGATATTAATGCTCTCTCAAATGTATCACTGGTGAAGATTTCTTCCCACTCTGTGGGTTTTATCTTCACTTCCTTGATTGTTTCTTTTGCTGTACAGAAGCTTTTGATTTTGTTGTGGTCCCACTTGTCAGCTGCGTGTATATTCTTATGGTAAAATTAATTGCAATCCTGGTGGTCATAAGACATGTCAAATGAAAAAATAGAAAATGTACTGAGTCTATTTAGTGGTGCAGGTGTGTACATGGATTTATGGCTGGCTACTGGAGGTTAGAGAACATGCCCAAATCCTTGTCCTTGGAATAAACTGACTCTTTTTCAACTATGATGTTGTTGAGATCATGTGCATGGCTTCCATGTCTTGTCAGACTAGTAGCAGGTTCCTGGCCCTTATTATCTTCCCACCCCCATTTTCCGCTGTGTTCCCTGAGATGTAGGTGAATGTGTTACCTTTTAAGTGTTTTAACTATGGCAAAGCACCCCATGATCACTAGTTCTCTGCATTTGGCCATTTCTGGAAGATTGTTATAGTCTCCATCTTTACTAGAGCATTTTAGAGTGTCTTTGATGAGTGTGTACATACACTTAACTGTGCATATAAGGGTAAGTATTTGTAAATAATAAGTTACATTTGTTTAGAAAAGTTGCAGTAGCAGGTTCTCCTCTAGGGTCTATGAGTTATCCAGCCATTGGGATTTGGCTGTGTTCATAGTACCATGCATGTTTCCCTTCTTGTTGATCAGCCTTTAAGTTCACTTAGACAGCTATTGATTACCCTCAAGATTAAAGTGTCACTATTGCACCAATACATGATTGGCTAGGATGACCATGGTTTGGTTGGTAGGCTTGCTTTGCAGCTGAGTGGGATGTTCATTGATTTTCTCCCTTTGCTAGTCTTCAGGGAGGAGGCTTCCAGGTCAGTTCCAGCCCCAAATTTTATGCCCTATATCTGAAGTGCAAAGTATCTTCAACAGTGGGCACTTCAAGTTTGGGAGTCAACAAAGGGCTGAAGCAATAGCCTATATTGTCTTGTGATCCTTCTGATTACTCTGAGCAACAACTTGGAGGGAGTTTCCCTTGAGCGGCACTCAAGTGGGATTTTTGTTAGGAATCCTCCGTAAACAAGATTAAGGTACAAAGGCAATAAAGGAAAGGAAAATGATGTGGTACTTTGTAAAAGTTAGGTTAGAACTACAAGTTGTCAAAATATAGAAAAAGCGTTTTGGAAAGACATTTTGGTAAAATATCTGACAAAGATAAGACCAAAATAATTTTTGGGGGAAAAATGACCATTTTAATAATCAGCATGATCCTCAGGACACTAACTATCCACAGCATCCAGGTTGTTAATAAGTTTGTATTGCATGAAAGTTAAATTAAGGTCATACTGATTTTTTTATTATTTTTTTATTTTTTATTTTTTTATATTATTTATTTTTGTATGTGTATGAATGTACTGTCTGCATGTAGGTTTGTGCACCCGTGTCGTGCAATGCCATGGAGGTCAGATGAGGTCTCAGATTCACCTGGAACTGGAGTTCTGGAATTGAAGTTACAGATGGTTCTTAGCCGCCATGTGGGTGCTGGGGATCGAACCTAGGTCCTCTGCAAGAGCAGTCGGTGCTCTTAACCACTAGGCCATCTCTCCAGGCCCAGGGACATACTGATATTTTAAAGAAATGTATAATATATTAATGGTTATGAATAATTACTCTCAATGTAATTTGACAGAAATTTAATTGTTTATAAACAAAAAAATAAATTTGATAAAATTACATTTATTGATATTTATTCTTCAATATATTCTAGGGAACTCATACATACACATAAGTTATATTTTTATCTGATAATAACCAACACAGAGATTAAAGAATACACAATTTACACCGGGAAAAATTTTAAGCCATTTATAGAACAGTACATATGGTATTAATCTATTGAAATCACATATGGCATTAATCTATTTAAATTAAATGTAGATGCATTATGCAAATATAAATTTATAATGCAAAATATTATCTGGCTTTCATTGTTTTCTTTATGTACTATTCCATTGTCATGATATTTTAATTACCAGCTTTATTTTACAATTTAACAAAGACAACAGAAGCAAAATGGTATTGAATTCCACTTGTGGCTATTTTAGCCATATAATTATAGTAAATTTTTTGAATTTCAAAGTGTCAGCTTTCTATTATATAAATGATGGTGATAAATGTGTCTTGACTACCTTCGCAAAAATTAAATGGATCAATTAAATGGAAAAACTGCTCTATGCATTAGTTCAGTTACTGACTTAAATACTGAAGACTGCGTTTCAATGGATTTTTGCTTCTCTGTTCCCAAAGACTTTTGAGTTTGTGTTCCAAAGAAAGTACCAAATAGCGGGGGCTGGAGAGATGGCCTAGCAGTTAAGAGCGCCGACCGCTCTTGCAGAGGACCCGGGTTCGATCCCCAGCACCCACATGGCGGCTGAGAACCGTCTGAAACTCCAATTCCAGGAGAACTCCAGTTCCAGGGGAATCCGACACCCTCTTCTGACCTCTGCGGCATTGCACGACACGGGTGCACAAACTTGCATGCAGACAGTACATTCATACACATACAGAAATAAATAAAAATTAAAAAAAAAGAAAGTACCAAATAGCTTTTGAAATTTCCATTGGAAAATTAACTACTAGGGAGCTGTACAAGAACTCATGAATGGCAGACATGCAGTCTTTTATTTAACCTGTGTGAAGTTCTTGCTTTTGACTATATGTAAAATTCCTTCTTCTTCTTCCTCCCTCCTCCTCCCTCCTCCTCCTCCTCCTCCTCCTCCTCCTCCTCCTCCTCCTCCTTCTCCTTCTCCTTCTTCTTCTTTGGTGCTTTTGAGACAAGGTTTCTCTGTAGCCCATGCTGGCCTGGAACTTGTTATGTAGACCTGGCTGGCCTTGAACTCACAGAGATCCTCTTGCCTCTGCCTCCAGAGTGCTGGGATTAAAGGTGTGCACCACCATGCCCAACAAAACTCTTCTTAATGAAAACAAACATGTATTCTAGGAAACAGTGAGCATGGTGGCATACTCCTTTTGTACCAGCACTCAGGAGATAGAGGCAGGCAGATCTCTGTGTCTGAGAACATCTTGGTGTAAATGGCAAGTTCCAGGCCAAACCAGTCCACATACTGAAACTCTGTTTCAGAGAAAAGTATGTGAGGAAAAACAACATTCTCTAAAAATCCTTTTTGAAAAGATAGCATACACCACTTTAGCCCTTCTTGCTGTCAATCAAGGGTTGCTGTTCAGTGAAAATCAGTCTGCTGGTTAATAGTTCTCTCCTGGATCCAGAGTCCTGTTGTGTCTGCTGGAGTGTATGGGGTGCTGTGGTAGATCACCCAAGAAAGAACACACATTCTCTAGTGCCCTTATACCCTTGGTTTTGGAAGCCTATAGTGCACAGGGTCCCCAAGCTCCTATGTGGAGAAATCAGAACAAATCACCAGATTGATAAAAATAGACCAAACAAAAGAGCTATATGCATAAAGAACTAAAAGTCAATTATAAAGTTACATTCTTAACACAAGGAAAGGAAGGGGATACTCAAAATTTCCTAAACTAATTGAAGCATGAGATATGTACATGCAATGAGGTAAGACCACAGCTCTCTTGATCATGAAGGATCAATGCAGAGAAGGATTAGGAGTGGATTAGGAGGCAGAGGAGTGTTAAGTGTCCGAATCCTGAGATCGTCAAGTCAGCCCAATTTTGGTGTCCTGGCTGTGTGGCTCTCTCTCTTGCAGCCCAGGTCCCATCTAATTTGTTTTCCATGATGTTAAAGCAAGCATGGGGGGTTAAAGCCCAACCCACATTTTTCTTTTTTTTTTTCTTTTTTTTTTTTGGGGGGGGGTGTCTTTTCCAGACAGGGTCTCCTTGTAGCTCCAGCTGGCCTGGAACTCACTCTGTAGACCAAGCTGGCCTTGAACTCACAAAGATCCGCCTGTCTCTCCCTCCCAAGTGCTAGGCTTAAAGGCGTGCGCCACCACTCCTGCCTGACCTACATTTTTCTTAGCAGGTTCTAAAGCATTCTTTTTCTTTTCCTATTCAGGTTGGCCACTCTGAATTGCGAGAATGGCCAGCAATGGAGACTAAGAAAAGCAGAACTGTGTTTTACAGGAGCAAGAATAGGGAAGAGTAAGTCTGACCCACATGGAGTGGAAACCCATGCTACAGCATCTTATTCTCTGGGGAACGTATCAGCCATGCTTTCTCTGCTTCCTAATTTCCTCAAATAGAAAATCCATTTCAATATGAAAAGTCTTTAAACCTACTTAGCATGAAAACAATGGTGGAGATTTCCTGAAGAATTAAGTTCAAGGATCTGATTTATTTAGCACCATGTGACAAGTTATCAGCTTCTGGAAAGTAGGGGCAGAGAGGGATCTCTGTGAGGGATCTATGTCACAAAGTCATTGCAACTTGACTAGCTTAGGAAACACTGGTCCATACCAAAAAAATAGGAACAGATTTTCACTGTTGTATAGGCAAAATTTCTACCCAGTTCTCACACAATCATTTAAGACATGAGGGTACAACTAAGGTTTAATAGTAATAACGGTGTTATTAGTCATAAGGCAGTTACTATGGCCTATTCCTAGTTGCTGATGTTTTGATTATTGCATCACTTATTCATACACTGTAAGATAAAGAAACTGAATATCCAAGATTCAGAGAGGAATGGGAGAGAGAACTAGTATTAAGAATTAAGTTCTTCAGCTAGGCATCATGGCACATGCCTTGATGTGTTCCAGAGGCAGAGGCAAGCTGAGCTCTGTGAGATTAAACAGTTTGGTCTACAGGGCGAGGTCCAGGACAACTTGGGCTATAGGAAGACAATGTTTCAATAAACAAACAAACAGATAAATTAAGCTCATAGGGGGCTGGAGAGATTTGTCAGTAATTAAGTGTGCTTGCTGCTCTCAGGAGGACTTGGGTTTGGTTCCAAGCACCTATGAATGGCAACTCACTACCTCCTTTAACTTCAGCTCCAGGGGATTCAGCATTTTCTTCTGGCCTCTGCAAGCTACCCACAGGCAGACATAGAGACACACATATCCATTTTATACACACATACATACACACACACATATATGTGCATGTGAAGCATATATATATATATATATATATATATATATATATATATGAAACATTTAGGATGAATTACATAAGGCAAAACTTTGTGTAATATATCTATGGTGTAACTATTTGATTCATCTCATTCTTTAAGGTAGCACACCTTTCTACATCCACTCAGATCATCTAAAAACATCTGGTTTCCACTATAATTTATAATGTTTAAGACAAACTTGAATCTAAATGAATAATGTTGTTACTCTGCTCACACATGCCCAGCTCTCTGTTATGGGGTCTTTATCCCAAGTTTCTGGCTTTTCTGCCTTCTTTATCAAGTCAGCACTCAGAAGTCCTTTTGTGTGAAATATGTGTCCCTTACCTTAGGTAAGGTGACATAGCTAAAAATTCCTGGCTGATCCTAGTACTCCTCTAGTCTTTGCATTATGAGAAGCACAGGCTTCTTTCAGCTCCCAGTCTGCTCCACTGTAGATGGATTCCCATGTCACTATGCACAAGAAAATGCAGCCAAGCCTGGTGATTAGTACCATGGTGAATCAAGGGATATTCTCTCCTGGCCTGCTCCCTATTCCCTTCTTTGTCTTTAAATCCCCTACCCCGTGGAACCCATCCTATTCCATCAACTGTTAAACTTCTTTAATACTCCAAACCTCACCCTTATTCACATAAATGTACTCATGTTCAAAGTTTAGACATTTGTCATTCCTACGTAGAGAAGCATGCATTAATCTTTCAGAGCAAGCCCATTGGGATGCTTGTTGATAAAGCTTGAGACAATTAAATTTAGGAACCTTATTAAATCCTATTATTTCCAAATCATCCATTTTTATTTTTCTTTTCTTTTTTTTTTTTTTTTTTGAGACAGGATTTATCTACAGCCCAAATGGCTTAAACTTGCTTTATAAACAAGACTGGACTCAGTCTCATAGAGATCTCTCTGCCTCTTCCCCTTGGATTAAAGGAGTCAGGCTTGTCTTGCCTCCTGACTTGTCTTTCTACAGTTGATTTTTAGTTACCTCTATAAATACTACACTCATTTTAATCCTTCCTTCCTTCCTTCATTTCTTTCTTTCTTTCTTCTTTCTTTCTTTCATCATTTTTTTGAGAGAGGTCCATATATAGCTCAGTCTAGCCTTTAGTTTACTATGGGTGATTTACAATTTAATTTACAAGGATGATATTGAACTTCTGTTACTATCACCTCAACATCCTGAGAGGTGAGATTATAAGTGGGTTCTACTGCATCCTGTTTTATGGGTGAAATCCAAGGCTTCCTACATGATACACAAATCCTCTACCAACAAAGCCACATCCCTGGTCCTTCATTTCTTAAAATATGAAGTGTAATAGAGTTGTAGTTAAGCTTCAGATCTTCAGAAATTCCTATTAAGCCTTCCTGTTTCTTTTGTTCTGAATCATAAATGCTTTGATCCTAAACTGGTATATCTAATATACCTTACATATGGTCATTTCTCAAAATGGTATCCAAAGTTTTAATATCACAAAACGACAAAATAAAAACAAATTATTGCATTAAAACACCTGTGATTTAATTGCAACTCCTTGTTCTCATCACTATGCACATGTATATGATTTCTACATTTCTTATGCAACATGGCTTACATCCAATGCTGCAGTCTGGGTCAGAGGAAAGTCTAATATCTTCCCTTCTACCTCCCACAGCCACCACAAGCTGAGAAAGCACTAGTGGAATCTAGTAATTGTCTTAAGTTAGTGTACTTTTTCCATTTTCTAGTTCAGGGAACACTGCCATTGCTAAGCATGAGTATAGAGGATGAAACTGGAGCCCTCCTGGACACCCTGCTTTCTCTCAGCTTTTCACAGTCAATGAATAAGATGTGATTAGCTGTATATGATTAAAATTTAGTTAAATATTTGAAGAGTTTTGTCAAATAAAATGGAAAGAAGTAATCCAGGTCTAATGCTTAAAATGAATTCACCCTGTACAAAAATCAACTCCAAATGGATCAAAGACCTCAAAATGAAACCTAAAACTATGAAGGTGATTGAAGAAAATGTTGGCAACAGCCTACAAGACATAGTCTTAGGAAAAGACTTTTTAAATCAGACAGCAACTGCACAGGAAATAAGGCCAGCAACTGACAAGTGAGACCTCATCAAACTCAAGAGCTTCTGTACAATGAAGAAAGAATCAATGAAGTGAAGAGAAAACCCACAGAGTCGGAGGAAACCTTCACCAGTGATACATCTAACAAAACATTAACATCCAGAATATATAAAATTCTCAGAAAACAAATGACTCACTCAAAAGCTTTCCATAATGGCTGTACGGGTTTATATTCCCACCAGCAGTGGATGAGTGTTCCCCTTTCCCCACAACCTCTCCAGCACACTGGCTAATGCCCTTTTATAACAGATGCATGCTACAGGACTCTGTTCCTCTGGAGAACGCTGCTGTGGTGGTTTGAATGAGTGTCCCCCATAGGCTTTAAGTATTCAGACATTTTGTCTCTAGTTGGTGGCACTGTTTTTGGAGGTCTTAGAAGGTGTGGCCATGCTAGAGGAAGTATGCCACTGGGGGCAGGCTTAGTGAGTTTAACAAGCCTCCTGGTCTCCAGTTGCTCTCTCTGCTTTCTGGGCTCTTTGCAAGATGTGACCCTCGGCCTGCTGCTCCAGTCTCCACCCACCACAATGGACTCTAATTCCCTGGAACCGTCAATCGTAAGCTCAAATAAACTCTTCCTTTTATAAGTTCCTTGGTCATGGTGTTTTATCACAGCAACAGAAAAGTGACTAATACACCTGCCTAACTCCAGTGGAGGAGGTTTATCCTGAAGACACTGTGATAATAATATGCTCATTTGAATTCACATTAGACAAGCTTCATTAACGTAAAAACTGTTCTTTTAGAGCACCTGTCATATTTATTCAGTTGCCCACAGCCAACATTACCCCTTTATATATTGGGTGTCCAGGTACATAAACAACATCACTTTAAATGAATTATTCTCTTATATTATGTTAGAACATTTAGCATTGTAAACAATTTTCACAACAACTCTAGCTTTAATGATTAACCATGATTTCCATTTACATTGACCCCAAGTTTCTGTTTGGTATCTTTTCATTTCAACCTGTGAAATCCCCTTGAACATTTCTGGCAGAAATGCAGGATTACATTTACTCAGCTTTTGATTATCTGGGAATGTGAACATTTAACAATCAGTTTTAAATAAATGTTTTATAAATTATCATACTTTGGTTAACAGTTTTTCTTTTTATTTAATGATGTCTAATTCCAGTTGGTTGACAACATTTTTGCTGTTATCCATTACTAATCTTATCAAGAATCCCTCACATGCAAAATTTTTTCTTGTTTTGGGCTTTTGAAAGTTTGATTCTATGCATGAAAGTATGTCTCAAGAGTTCAGTTTACTTGGAATTCACTGAAAAATTTCATTGCTGCTCTCTATTGTTTACCATGAGTAGTATTTGACTATAGAAATTCTATCTTTTGAATAATTACCCAGAGTTTTGCCCCATTTTACAGTCCCACGTGTAGTGCTCAAGGTTTCAAATGTGGTTAGCTCCATCCCACATCTATTAACTTGAAGTTTCTATAGACAGCCATCCAGATGTGTAAAGTGACCCAGGTGATGTGGTTGTCTTTCTCATTTCTCTAATGGTTAGTGATTTTTGAGTTTTTTTATGTTTATTGTCTACATGCATACTATTTCTAAAGAAAGCTTGAAGTCCTTAGCCTGTTTGTGACTCTGGTTATTAGATCTTCTGGTCAACCGTAGTGCTCACAGACTCTGGTTATTAGATCTGCTCAGCCATAGTGCTCAAAGACTCTGGTTATTGGATCTTCTGCTCAGCCATAGTGCTCACAGACTCTTGCTTTCTTCTGGGTGTGAGTTACAGACTTCTATGTCCATGCTGTGTGCTATCATTTCTCTCTGATGTTCACATGAATTTATGCATAGAATGTGTGAAGTCTGAGGTAGTTTCTTGTGTCTAGTTCACTTCTCTTGCTTGATGTTTCAGTATTATATTGTAGAAATCATTGCCAAATCCCTTGCTATGTCTTTTGTCTACAAGTTTATTTTTTTCTTTCTTAATTTTTTAAAATATTTATTTATTTTTTAAATTATTTTAAATTTTATTTTATTTTCATATGTGTATGAATGTATTGTCTGCATGTAGGTCTGTGCACCCGTGTTGTGCAATGCCATGGAGGTCAGAAGAGGGCATCGGATTCCCCTGGAACTGGAGTTAAAGATGGTTCTCAGCCACCATATGGATGCTGGGGATCGAACACAGGTCCACTGCAAGAGCAGTTGGAGCTCTTAACCACTAGTCCATCTCTCCAGCCCTCTTTCTTAATTTTTATTGGACCAATAAGTACACATAGGCAATAAGTGTAAGGAGTGTTCACATAAATCCAATTAGTCATTATCTGAATACTTTCCAATTACGTTGACCTGGTTAAGTTATGATCACCTCAATGTGAACATGCAATCACAACTTGCAGCATTGGCTTCCCTGGGTCTGCTTTGGTGCTACTTTCCTCGATTTGTTCTTAGGGACTTTTAAGGAGGAAGTAGACATTCCCTCATGGAAGGGAATTTCAGCAAAATTTAGATTAGATAAAAACAGAAAATAATAAAATGAAGAAATAATGAATTGTGAGACATAAAAAAGATGGGTCAGAAAGAAATCATTCAATTCTGGGTTTGAATGTTGGGGGAATTTTCATGCAGACTGGGGATGAAGAGCAAATTTTCAGAAAAGCAAAGAGATGGTAAAATTCAGAAGTTAACACGTGATGGAATCCATGGATGCATATTTCATTTTTTTTCATTTTATTTATTTTTTATGTGTATGAATGTACTGTCTGCATGTAGGTTTGTGCACCCATGTCGTGCAAAGCTGCGGAGGTCAGAAGAGGGTTTCGGATTCTCCTGGAACTGGAGTTAAAGACAGTTCTCAGCTACCGGGGATGCTGGGGATCAAACCCGGGTCCTCTGCAAGAGCTGTCATTGCTCTTAACCACTAGGCCATCTCTCTAGCCAGCATATCTCATTTTAAACAAAAATTAAAAATATGCAAAGAAAAAAAACAATGAAAACATGGGACATTCAAAAGAAAAAGAATTAAAATAATTTACAGTATTTCTAAGACAAGCAATGGCCAATCCACTAGAAAATTAATTTAAGATAATTTTTAAAAAATTTTCCGGTCTTTTTTTTTTTCATTATTTGTTTATTGTTTAAGGGATTCTACAATATAAGAGCACAGTTTTTTTTCAGATCACATTGACTTTGCTCAGTTTGCCATACAATTAGGTAATTGGTGTTAGCATTCACAGATGAGGGCTACCATTTGTAGTTTGTTTTTCTGGGACTGTGTTACTTCACTCAGCATGATATCTAGTTCCAACCATTTACCTGCAAAGTTCACGATGTCATATTTATTTATTTATTTTTTCACATAAATTGATTTATATTTTTTTAACAAATCTAGACCCGTGTTCCCGCCCATTCCCCCGCCCCGCAAGAGCTCATGCATTCTGCCAAACATGCTTTTTATCTCTTTCTCAGTCTTTCTCAATATTCTCCATGAGGAAGTTGACTGTTTTGAGCAGAAGTTCACTGTTTCAGTCAGTTCTTTGATGCAGTCCTTTCTGTTGTTGTTGTTTCCAATATGCATTACGCCCAACTGCTTTGGACAAAAGCTCAGGGG
>VZQC01000883.1:1257536-1312060 GCA_009823505.1 Rhizomys pruinosus | reverse complement strand
CTAACCTGTAGAGGATGTAAGCTTGTGGCATCAGCCATGGGTTATTTCTCCAAGGGGAGAGCCAATAGCCAATTAGATTTGGGATATACAGGCACATGGCTGCCTCTGCTGCACAGTATTTCCAGGCAGGTGAGGTGTAGCTGGTGCTGACGGTGGAGTCTTGCTTGACTCAGGGAGACCCATATTTGCTTTATTGGTTTAGTGGCCTTTGGTAACACTCTCTGGCATTCCAGAGGCCATCTGTACACTTGCATGTGTGGTCTCAATACATCCCTCCCATGTTAACGTCAGGTCTTCGGCAGCAGGGTCTTATTGCCTCTCCTCCTGTAGGTATCCCAACTTAGAGGCAAGGAGCCCTTACCTTTTGTGGGGCCTTGGATCCCCTGGCCAACATCCACCTGGTAGAACAATCCATTGCTGATGTCAGAGCTCCTGTATTAATATATTTTGCCTGAGTGCATAGCCCTAGGACTTTAGTATTATATTTGGTTCTGAACAGAGAGTAATCCCTTCCACAGTTCCCATGTCTAGTAGTCAATTAAAGAAAGCAGTTTTACCGGTTTTATAAGAGATTACCTCTACAATAGTTGTCTCCAATTTACAGTTGGGGAGCGACCTCATCATTGTCATATTTCTCCTTGTTCTATGGGTGGGAAGGCAAGGAAGTCTCTCATATCAGAACCTTTGTGGCACCTGGCCTGGCGCGTTATGGCGTCCTTTTTTTCACTTTTTTTAATTGGTGCTTTGTGCATTTCATACATCATTTTCCAATTCAGATCAGGCATATTTCCCTTTCCCTTCCCCCCTACCCCCACCCCATCCCAGATCATGCATTTTGCCATAACTGTCCTGCATCTTTCTCTCAGTTTTTTTTCTTCATTTTTTTTTAGCTATAAGTGATGATCCATGAGTACAAGCATCCCTCATATGAAACCAATTTGCAGGCTGTTTTGCCCAAACCCCCACAGCCCCACCATCCAGCAGGGGGTGAGGGTTCTTTAATTGACTAATTGACATAAGAACTGTGAAAAGGATTATTCTCTGTTCAGAACCAAATATAATACTAAAGTCCTTAAGCTATGCACTTAAGCAAAATATATTAATACAGGAGCTCTGACATCAGCAATGGATTATTCTACCAAGGAGATGTTGGCCAGGGGATTCAAGGCCCCACAAAAGGTAAAGGCTCCTTGCCTCTAAACTGGGATACCTGCAAGAAGAGAGGCAATAAGGTCCTGCTGCTGAAGACCTGACATTAACATGGGAAATATGTATTGAGACCACACATGCAAGTGTACAGATGGCCTCTGGAATACCAGAGAGTATTACCAAAGGCCACGCAACCAATAAAGCAAATACGGGTCTCCATGAGTCAAGCAAGACTCCACTGTCAGCACCAGCTACACCCCACCTGCCTGGAAATACTGTGCAGCAGAGGCAGCCATATGCCTGTATATCCCAAACCTAATTGGCTATTGGCTCTCTCCTTGGAGGAATAACCCATGGTTGATGCCACAAGCTTACATCCTCTAGTGGTTAGGAGATGTTATAAACCAGAGTAAGACCCTGTCATATTTAACAGGAAAAAAATGTAATTCATGGATTAACATATCATCCAAACATATGTGTCTATGCCAAAGTAACCTACCATAACTATCAGTGCTCTTTAAATACCTATATATCTAATTGCTTGTGCTTCATTAGTAGGATCGAATGGTTATTCCTGGACAAACTGTCAGCCCATGAAAGAAACAGCCAGAATTGACCATAGTCCAAGACAACAGCTCCAGAGAGAGTGGACTGTTTTGCTTCTCATCGACCTGTACCACTTTCCTAAGGCTAGGGAACAATCTGCGGAAGAGGGGGCATGGTAGAATGTAAGGGCTGTGATTCGGGTGAATGGTGAAACTACAGTAATTTAGTCTGGACACTCATTTGATCAAGATGTGTTTCTTGTAGACAGCATTTCGATGGATTCTGTTTCCTAATCCAATCTCCCAGCCTATGTCTTTTGATTAGGATATTTAGTCCATTAATATTTAAGGTTATGGCTGATATTTTTGTGTTGCTTCCTTTTGCTTTATTATCCATTTGCAGTTTGGGTTTCAGTTTCTACTTCTGCAGTTATGCTTTTATTGATTTCTCTTTCTAGGTGCCTTGGGTTGTTTGCTCCTTTCTTCTGTTCTTTGAATTGCTTCAAGTATTCTCTGAAGGGTTGGTTTTCCGGACATGTATTCTTTCAAGTCGTTTATGTCATGGAAGGTTTTTCTCTCTCCTTCAACTATAATTGACATTTTTCTTCTTTATGATCCTAGCATATGGGCTTCTTCTTGCCTGTATTCCAATGTGAGTCCTAAATGCCTCTTCACTGTGTTGAAGGCTTGCTTTGCTTGCCTCCTTCAGATGCCTTTGTAATCCCAGTTGGCAGGGGGGTTAACTTCCGCTGGCCTCAGGAGACCTCAGTTCTCAAGAGCCACACAACCCCACCTTTAATACCAGCTGGGAGGATAACTCTGCCCCCACAACTGCAAAAGCCAATCAAGCCAAAGACAGCTGGATTAAAGGATCAACAATCAGCCTTGCTGAGGCACCCAGTCCCTACCTGCTTTCTGCTCTTCCTTTTGCTGCCCTCAGGAGATCTCCTGGACATTTTTACTATATTAATTTTCCCGATCCATGAGCAATGGAGGTTTTTCCATCTTCTGATGTCTTCTTCAATTTCCTCCTTCAGGGGTTTAAAATTTTTGTTGTAGAGATCTTTGGTGTCTTTACTTAGGTTTGTTCCTAGGTGTTTTATTGTTTTTGAGGCTATTGTGAGTGGGAAGGTCTCCTTGAATTTCTTCTTCATTTGCTTGTTGTTGGTGTAAAGAAAGGGTACTGATTTTTCTAGGTTAATTTTGTATCCTGCCACTTTACTGAAACACTTAATCATTTCTAGGAGTTTTCTGGTGGAGATTTTAGCATCCCTTAAATTAACAATCATATCATCAGCAAAAAGTGATAGCTTGATTTCCTCTTTTCCAATTAGTTCTCCTTTAATTTCCTTTTCTTGCCTTATTGCTCTATCAAGTGTTTCAAGCACTATATTGAATAGGAGTAATGACAGGGGGTAGCCTTGCTGTGTTCCTATCTTTAAAGGGAATGCTTCTGTCTTTTCTCCATTTAGGATATTGGCTGTGGGTTTCCTGTGTATGGCTTTAATTACACTGAGAAATGATCCATCCCATCTGTGGTGGTTTAAATGAGTGTCCCCCATAGGCTCTAGGTATTCAGACATTTGTCTCCAGTTGGTGGCACTGTTTTTGGAGGTGAGGTCTTAGGAGGTGTGGCCGTGCTGGAGGAAGTGCATTGTTGGGGACAGGCTTAGTGAGTTTTAACAAGCCTCGTGGTCTACAGCTGCTCTCTCTGCTTCCTGTGCTCATTGCGAGATGTGACCCTTGGCTTCCTGCTCCAGTCTCCAGCCGTCATGCCTCCTGCCACAATGGACTCTAATTCCCTGGAACCATCAATCATAAGCTCAAATAAACTCTTCCTTTTATAAGTTCCTTGCTCATGGTGTTTTATCACAGCAACAGAAAAGTGACTAATACACCATCCAATTCCCTCTAGAACTTTAAGCATGAAGGGATGCTGGATTTTGTCAAAGGCTTTTTCTGCATCAATTGAGATGATTATGTGGTTTTTGTCTTTCAGTCCATTTATATGTTCAATAATATTTATTGATTTTTGTATGTTGAACCATCCCTGTATATCTGGTATGAATCCAACTTGGTCATGATGGATGATCGTCTTGATGTTTGTCTGTATGTGATTTTCCAGTATACTGTTTAGAATTTTGGCATCTGTGTTCATTAGGGAGATGGGTCTATTTTTCTCCCTTTTGGTTGTGTCTTTGCCTGGTTTTGTTAGTACAATAATACTGGCTTCATAGAAGTAATTTGGGAGAATTCCCTCTGTATCCTTCTAAACAATTTGAGTAATCATGGTTGTATGTCTTTTTGAAATGTTTTATATAATTCTGCCATGAAACCATCTGGGCCTGGGCTTTTTTTAGATGGGAGGTTTCTTATTACATCTTCAAATTCTTCATATATTATATGTCTACTTAAGCTGTGGATCTCTTTTTGGTTGAGCTTTGGTGATTCCCAGGATTTCAGATATTCATCCATTTCTACTAGGTTTACAAAATTAGTAGAGTATATGTTTGAAGTATTCCCATATGATTGTCTGGATCTTTTCATTGTCTGTTGTGATATTTCCCCTTTCATCATGGATTTTCATTCATGGATTGTATTGATTTGGAGTTGTTCCTTCTTTCTTTTGGTTAACTGGGCTAGAGGTCTGTCTATCTTGTTTATGCTCTCAAAGAACCAAATTTGGATTCATTGATTTTTTTGTATTGTTTTCTTTGCTTCTATTTCATTGATTTCTGCTCTGATTTTTGTTATTTGTTCCTGTCTATTGCCTTTACAGTTCATCTGTTGTTGTCTCTCAAGTGTTTGTAGTTGCAGTTTTAGATCGTTCACATGTGGTCTTTCTGTTTTTCTACTGCTTTTAAAGTATCCCATAGGTTTTGTTGTGATGTATTATCATTGTCATTCAGTTGCAGGAATGCTTTTATTTCTTTCTTTATCTCTTCCTTGACCCATTAATTATTCAGGAGTGTGCTGTTTAGTTTCCATGTGTTCTTGTAGATAGTAGGGCTTATCCTCATGTTGATAATGAGCTTTATTGAGTTGCGGTCTGATAGAATGCATGAAATTATTTCAGTCTTTTTGTGTTTGTGGAGGTTTCTTCTTTGTCCCAGTATGTGGTCGATTTTGGAGAATGTTCTGTGGGATGCTGAGTAGAAAGTGTATTCTCTGGTATTAGGGTGGAATATTCAGTAGATGTATGTGAGGTCCATTTGGTGTATCTTATCATTCATTTCAGATGTCTCTCTTTTTATTCTTTGTCTGGTTGACCTGTCCAAAGGGCTCAATGGTGTATTGAAGCCCCCTACTATGAGTGTACTGGGTATAATCTGTGCCTTGTTGTCCTGGAGAATTGTCTTTATAAAGTTAGGTGCACCAGAGTTTGGTGCATATATATTCATGATTGTGAAATCTTCATGGTCAATTGTTCCTTTAATAAAGATGTAATGGCTTTCTTTGTCTCTTCTGATTTGTTATACTTTGAAGTCTATTTTGTCTGATATTCAAATAGCAACACCTGCTTTATTTTTGGTACCATTTGCTTGGAATATTTTTTTCTATCCTTTCACTTTAAGGTGGCTCCTGTCCTTGAAGGTAAGATGCATTTCTTGTTGACAGCATATGGAAGGGTTTTGTTTCCTAATCCAATCTCCCAGTCTTTGTCATTTGATTGGGGAGTTTAGTCCATTAATATTTAAGGTTATAACTGAAGGATGTGTGTTGCTTCCTTTCATCTTATTATCCATTTGCAATTTTTGTGTAGGTTTCTACTTCTGCAGTTATGCTTTTATTAATTTCTCTTTCTAGGTGCCTGGGGATAGTTGATTCTTTCTTCTGTCCTTTCAATTGCTTCAAGTAGACTCTGAAGGGTTGGTTTTATGGACATGTATACTTTCATCTTGTTTATGTCATGGAAGATTTTTCTCTCTTCTTCAACTATAATCGACATTTTTGCTGGCTATAATAACCTGGGTTGTCATCTATAGTCCTTTAACACTGGGAGTGCTTCCCTCCATGTTCTTCTTGCCTTTATAGTTTGTACTGAGAAGTCAGTTATAATTCTGAATGGTCCTTATATGTAACTTGTTGTTTTTCTCTTGTGACTTTCAGAATTTTGTCTTTGTTTGGGGCATCTAATGTTTTAACTATGGTATGGCATGGAGAGTTTCTTTTCTGTTCTTGTCTGTTTGGAGGTCTATGTGCTTCTTGTGTTTGTATTGGTTTGTCTTATTTTAGTTTGGGGAAATTTTCATCTATAATTCTGTTGAAGATCTGATCAATATCATTCTCCTGGGATTCTTCTCCTTCCTCTATTCCTATGATGCATAGGTTTGATCTTTTCATAGTGTCCCACAACTCCTGGTTGTTCCACTTTTGTATTTTTAAATTTTTCATAATCTTTACTTGAGGTTTTTAGTTGTTCTCTGTTATCATCCAGGTCTGATATTATTTGGTCTGCTTCCTCCATTCTGCTTCTGAGGCTTTTTCCATTCATTTCCTCTTGATTCAATGAGTGTTTGATTTCCTTTTTCAGTTTGTCTTGTGATTTCTTTAGTGTTTCCACTTCCTTTTGGAGCTTCTCAATCTCTTCCTGTAGCTCTTTGCTTCACTGGTTTGTTTCCTTTTCTTTTTCAGCATGGGATCGTTTCAGTGTTTCCACTTCCTTCCAGAGTTTGTCATTCTCTCTCTCTAAGTCCTTCTTGAGTTTTTCATTCTCTCTCTTTAGTTCTCTGACTTGATCTTTATAGTCTTTGACTTCTTTTAGTATGCCCACAATTGTTCTTCTCAGATCTGTGTCCTGGGCCATCCCAAGGGGGATCCTACTATATGATTCTCCCACAGGATTGGTAGAGCTTGGTGTGGAATTATCCTGCACCTTTCCCATGTTGTCCCTTCTTCATGTCCCTGGCATGTCAATTTCTCTTTGCCTGTATTCCAATGTGAATCCCAAATGCCTCTTCTCTGTGTTGAAGGCTTGCTTTGCTCGCCTCCTTCAAATATGTTCATTGTTTTTTTGTTGATTGATTGATTTGTTTTTCTCCTTGCTTATGGAGTGTTGACTTGTCTAAGTTTTAGGCTTTCTATTGCAAGTCGAACTCACTCATCCTTTTCTGTTCTGAAGGTTCTCACAAGAATCCACTTGCACACTCACTCCCCAGGTAATTCCAGTTGGGGGGGGGGTTATGCCTGTTTAGCCTGTGCCCCAGTACTCTGTGTGCATGTGGTCCTGGGAAATCCCCAATCTAATCTCTGTGCACTCAAGTCTCACAGTGGCAACAGGCCCACCTTTTCTTACCAGCTGTCAGGATGACTCTGCACCCACAGCCACACAAGACAATTGAATCAAACCAAACAATCTGCCTGGCTGAAGCACCCAGCTCTTACCTTTGCTTTAGGTGGTCCTGGGAAATCCCTGATCTAAGCTCTGTGCACTCCTAAGATAATGGTTTTAACATGTCCTAAGAACTAATAGAAAATATGGAAGAAGGCAAGATAATGATGTGGGAACAAAACACAAATATCAAGAACAACATAGAAAACCGAAAAATAAATTCTTCAGCTAAAAGTACTGTTACTGACAGTCATCAGTTCATCTGAGGAATTTCAAGATAGAGTTGAAGAGGGAGACAAAAGCTTTCACAGAGATACACATATTTTATGATTCTATTTATATGAGGAACTTATAGTGGTCTAAATCAGAGTTCTGGAAACTAGAATATTAGTTGATTGTGGCTGGAGTTCAAAGCAATTGAAATTTATTATTAAAAGGTATATAGTATCAAGTTTGGAAAATGGAGCCCATCCTGCAGATCTACTGTGATTATGGTAGCAAACCATAGACTTGTACTCAGTAGTACTGAACTATATGCTTAATAAGAAAAAAAATGAATTCTATATTATGTAATATAACAATACCACAATATAAATATAAAATTTGAAGCCTAGAATGTAAATGTAGCACCTCTCTATTAGAGTCATGACTGCCAGTTGGACTGTCATAAAGTTGGTCTATAACAATCAAATCTACTCTGATAAACTTTCATAAACTTTGATTTCAGGATATGCATAAAAGTATTTTATGGAGTGTACAGATTCTCTTGTTTTTATTGTATGCACACCCTCAAACTTAACAGATATTTCCATATTTTTCTAAAGTAATGGGGCTGATATGTAGCTTGTTGTATCTCTCTCAGCCTACCTGTTCTTGCCTCTTCCCTTGCAAATCCTCTCTCCTTTAGTGTGAGTAGGACATATGACTTGACATGATGGGTGACACCAGCGATGTGTCCCTTTAATGACTTGACATGTGGGACAATATATCATTAGTTCGCTTTCTGTGAAGACTTCTTTATTGATTATGAAAATAATAAGTGGTCATGTGTCAAACAATAGAATATATTCAAACACAGATGGCTTCCATGAGACAACAAGAAACAAAAATCCACATGGGAGAGATTGCTCAGTGGTTAAGCTCATTGGCTGCTCTTGTAGAAGACCTGGGTTCAATTCCCAACACCTACATGGAAGCTAACAACCATTTGTAAGTATAATTCCAGGGGAATCTAATGCCCTCTTCTGACTTCTATGGCTTTGCACACTGTGGGCACACTTACACACATGCATACAATACACTTATACACACAGAATAAAAATAATAGAATATTATTGAAGAGAAAAAAGTCTTGGAGTTAGAGCTGCAAGTCCTATTCTTCTCAGGCCACAAATGGGACTGTCAGCACAACCTTCTCCAGTTAAACCTGCCTATGAACACTCAGCCCTGTGCAACACCTTGATGCAAGTGTTTGCAGAGTGATAAACCAGCCTCACTGGGAGGCAGGAATGTTAACAGACAACAGCAGCAGAGGAGCACAGGGGACTTCCATTAGCCTCTCCCTGTAGGTTATTTGGCACTGAAATGGATCATCAAGATATGACATCAACTTCATGATTTCTAGGCAAATGTCACAACTGCTATAGAAGCTTCTCAACACTTGAAACATTTATGTTTCTTTTCATTTCTTCCTTCACGGTTGTGTAATGACATGGACTTAATGAATCTTTATTTTATAAAGTCAATATGCATCTTTGGATCTGTTTACTGTCCATTTGAAATTTCCCATTCTTGGGTATTTACATGCTTGTCTTCTCTGGAGATGTTTATCTATGGTGACAGTTCTGGACAGTCATGCTATTCTCATTTGCTAGATGCCTATGATGCAATTTGGTTTCCTACATGGTAACTTTTCTTTTCACTCTACATTGGATTTCATGGGATGATTTTAATATGAATCATATTTCATTGATAAATCTACTTATTTATTTATTCATTCATTTGTGACTATGCAAGCATTTTTTTCACAGTGAACATGTGAATGTCAGAGGACTACTTTTAGGAATAAGTTCCTTTTTCCTACATGTGGGTCTAGGGAATAAACTCAATTCACATCAAGCTTGGCAGCAATCACCTTTTCCAACTGATTCATTGTGGTGGCCCTAGATGAATCTTCTTTATGACTGTATTCTATTGAGATCAAGATTCCTCAACTTGAAGTAATATAGATAGTCCCTTAGCTTCCATTTCAAAATAACTATTTATCTCTTCTCTTGCCCTATCTATAATTTCATATCAGTTTGTGATTGTATGGGTGTGAAATGAATGTATAATAAAATATTCTAGATGTAATAAAATAGTGCAAACATTTCTTTATGTATAATAAGTATTTTTATGGCAGGAGGAACTACATAAATGTTTTCAGTTTAGTTGTGAGGTTTTTGACTAAAGTATTGATGGAAATATATTATTTTATAAGAGAAAATGTATAGCATATTACTAATCACTTTTAATATAAAATAGAGCAAATACTTCTTCAGCATCAAGTTTGTATAGCTGTCATTTAAAAGGTGATGAGAGTATATTGCATTTTAAGGCTATGTGAACCGGTGTTTAAGAATCAAACATGGGGGCTGGAGAGATGGCCTAGCGGTTAAGAGCGCCGATCGCTCTTGCAGAGGACCCGGGTTCGATCCCCAGCACCCACATGGCAGCCGAGAACTGTCTGAAACTCCAATTCCAGGAGAACTCCAGTTTCAGGGGAATCCAACGCCCTCTTCTGACCTCTGCGGCATTGCACGACATGGGTGCACACACCTGCATGCAGACAGTACATTCATACACAAGCAACAAATGCTGATTTTAGGAAAACATTAGAGTAGAATGTACACCAGACAGTATAATGACCTTAGCTTCTGTCTTAGCCTCAAACATTACTGCACCTCTGTATATATTAGCAGAAGGCCTGGGAGTCCTGAGAATGAGAAAAATAGCTTTATTCCTGGTTGCAATACCAGTAGTCAGTGTCTGAATGTTTTCTCAAATCAGTTCTGCGAGTCTGAGGAACTGTAATGTGACCTGGAGAGGCCTAGAGAAGGAAGGCTGCACTTTTGCATGCAGCCTTGCATGAGAGAAGTGCAGAGTGTGGGGACTCTGAATCTGTCAGAGAGCTTTGGGCATGCTTGCACCCTGGCTGACATGGATGTGTTACTTCTTTTCCCATGGCTGCAGACATTCTTTAAAACAGCTCGGCAAAATCAATCACTGCTTGATCATAGGAGCAGTAGAAACAGAAGGGGCCATGGTTCATTAGTGCCCAGTGCTTTGTGGAATGTCAAAATAATGGAAGGTAGACTGTGTCCTGGGAAATCAGGGAGGAATTTTGGAATGACCTTCTTAATTATAGTCTTTGTTGGAACTTTCCACATCTGTAATTTGGCTCAGATTTGGGGGCACCTATGAATTATGTCTTGAGTTATAATCTATCACTGATTGGTTCAGAAGGAAGTATTTAGAGGCTTACTGGATAAATTACAGGTATTTGTCCATAACAAAAGTAGTCTGAGTGTATCTTGGAGACGTTATAAGAAGCCGGAAGTACAGTGTAAGAGAATCCATTTCAATTTGAGCAGGAATAATCTGATCTTCACGTAGATGAACACAAATTATTACCAGGAATAATGTCATATTTGGCATTATTTGTCAACTTAAAATAAATCTAGAGTCTCATCAGAAGAAGGAATTTCACCTGAAGAGCTTCCCAGATTAGACTGACCTGTGGCATGTCTGCGAGGGATTTTCTTGATTGCTAATTAATGGGTGACCTAAGTGAATCTAAGGTGACATTCACCTACTGGGATGGTAAGAGAGAACTTCTTTACTATCCTAGTTTGCTTCCTGTTCCTGTTATAAAACACTGACAAAATCAACTTGAGGAGGACAAGATCTATTTGGCTTCCAGGTTATAGTGCATTATCAGGGGAAACTGAGGCAGGAGCTGGGAGGCAGGAGCTGGGAGCAGAAATCGTGGAGCAAGGGTATTCACAGGTTTGGTCCTTCTGGCCTGCTCAGCTCCATTTTCTGCCTTTTTGAGACAGGGTCTTCCTGTAGCCACAACTGTCTTGGAACTCGTTATGTAGGCTGGCGTTGAACTCACAGAGATTTACTTGCCTCTGCCTCCCAAATTCTGGGATTAAAGGCATGTGCCACCCTGACCAGCTCAGCTCCTTTCTTATACAGCCCAGGCATACCTGTCTAGGGATGGAAGGAATATTTCAAAGGTCAGTATCAGGCAGGTAATTATTATTTTTTTCATAATCATGTTTGCTTATTATTATTTTCTTTTTTTTATTGATGGTTTGTGTATTTCATACATCATTTTCCAATTCAGTTCAGGCATATTTCCCTTTCCCTTCCCCCCACCCCACCCCGCCCCATCCCAGATCATGCATTCTGCCATAACTGTCCTGCATCTTTCTCTCAGTTTTTTTTTCAATTTTTTAGCAATAGGTGATAATTTATGAGTACAAGCATCCTTCATGTAAAACCAATTTGCAAGCAGTTGTGCCCAAACACACACAGCCCCTTGGTGCCCCCATCCAGCAGGGAGGGCTTGTATGTTCAATCAAGTTGATCAAATGAGTGTCCAGACTATATTGTTGTAGTTTCACCATTCACCCCAATCGCAGCCCTTACATTCTACCATGCCCCTCTTCCGCAGATTGTTCCTTAGGCTTAGAAAAGGGGCACAGGTGGATGAGAAGCAAAGCAGTCTACTTTCTCTGGAGCTGTTGTCTTGGACTCTGCTCAATTCTGGCTGTTTCCTTTCATGGGCTGACAGTTTGTCCAGGAATAACCTTTCGATCCTACTAATGAAGCACAAGCAATTAGATATATAGGTATTTAAACAGTACTAATAGTTATGGTAGGTTACTTTGGTATAGACACAGATGTTTGGATGGTATGTTAATCCATGAATTACATTTTTTTCCAGGCAGGTAATTATTTAAGAGAAGCAGCTGACACTCTAGCAACCCAGATGTCAGCTTTTCCTACTTTGCAACACTGTATGATTGATGACATTCTGTTTGCATTGATATTTATAAGCACCGCCTTTAATACCTGGGCACCATGGCACAGAACAAACTGGACATGAAACACAGTCACAGAAGCACACTGCTGACAAGAAACAGATGAAGAAATAGGAAAAGTGAAAGAAAATAGAATGGTTTCTCTTTCTAGGATTTTCTCTGTTCTATACAGAACATGTTGTGATCTCATTCATTGGTGAAATTATTTTAGGGTAATATTGAACACTGTCCCATTCCATGTCAGAATTTTGATGGGATTCACAGCAGGAAATTATTGCTATAGAACAGAAATGCTTGAGAAAGGAGAATGAATCTCCTTTAGTCAAATCTTTACATGCAATTGGTCACTAACTTAAAAATGCAAGTAGGTTAATATGAAGTTTATAGTTCCTTTTCTTATTTATTTTTTATTGTTATTAAACTTTTGCATACATCATTTTTCAGTCCAATTTAGACTCATTTCCCTTTCCATGCCTCCCACCCCACCCAAGTTCATGCATTCTGCCATACGTGTCTTGCATCTTTTCCTGATTCTTTCCAAAGTGATTTCAAAGCAGAGGATTATTGTTTTGGGAGAAGTTCATATATATATATGTCTCACCTATACTAAAATTATGTCATCTGAAAATAAATTGTATGTTATTCCAGATCATATTTCAGAATGCACATTTTCCTTTTTAATTTTATATTAATCTGAAATATGCATAAATGCCCTCTACACATATACCAAGATTTCAAATTCTGAAAATAAGTGGTAGGCTGATTCTGAAGCCTGTTAAGGGATTTTCATTATCAGAGCACAGTTGCTTTCAGGTAAAGAGGAACATAACATTAATGTTGCTCAGTTTGCCTTACAACTAGGTACTTGGTGCTAGCATCCACAGATGAGGGATACCATTTGTCCTTTGTTTTTCTGGGACTGTATTACTTCCCTTAACATAATATCTTCTAAGTACACCCATTTACCTAAAAATTCCATGATGTCATCTTTCTTAACTGCTGCATAGGACTCCATTGTGTAGATGTACCACATTTTCTCTATCCACTCATTGGTTGAGGGTCACTTGGGTTGGTTCCAGCTCTTCCCTATTGTGAGGAGAGCTGCAATAAACATAGATGTGCATGTATATCCTCAGTAGGAAGAGTCTTGTGGGTATATACCCAGGAGTGGTATGACTGGGTCAGGTGGTAGGCTCATTTTGAATCTTTTTTTTTTTTTTTGGTATTTTCGAGACAGGGTCTCCCTGTAGCTCCAGCTGTCCTGGAACTCGCTCTGTAGACCAGGCTGGCCGTGAACTCACAAAGATCCTCCTGCCTCTGCCTCCCAAGTGCTAGGATTAAAGGTGTGCACCACCCCACCATGCCCAGCTCATTTTGAATCTTTTAACGGCTCTTCGCACTGCTTTCCATAGTGGTGGTATGAGTTTACATTCCCACCAGCAATGGATGAGTGTTCCCTTTCCCCACAATCTCTCCAACATTTGGTATCATTTGTTTTCTTGACACTAGCCAGTCTTTTTTGGAGTGAGATATTTTAAAGTGGTTTTAATTGGCATTTCTTTAATTATTAGCAATGGCGAACACATTTAAAGATGTTTCTCAACCATCCTTACTTCCTCACGGGTGAAGTCTTTGTTCATGTTCAGCTCTTTACTCCATCTTTTGAGCAAGTCATTTGTTTTCTTACTTCTTTGTTTTGTTGAGTAGTTTATATATTCTGGAAGTTAATTCTCTGTCAGATGTATCACTGGTGAAGGTTTCCTCCCTCTCCGTGTGTTTCCTCTTCACTTCCCTGATTGTTTCTTTCACTGTATAGAAGCTCTTGAGTTTGATGATGTACCACTTGTCAATTGTCGACCTTTGTTTCCTGAGCAGCTGCTGTCTGTGTCTGATTTAGAAAGTCGTTTCCTATGCCTATGTCTTGGTGCTGCCAAATTTTCCTCTATCACCTTCAGAGTTTCTGGTTTCATGTTGATATCTTTGATCCATTTGGGGTTGATTTTTGTACAAGGTGAGAAGTATGGGTTTAATTTTATTCTTCTATAAGTGGTGATCCAGTTTTGCCAACCCCATTTGCTGAAGATGCTGCCTTTCCTCCATTGAGTCTTCTTGGCCCCTTTGCCAAATATAAGGTGGCTGGAATTGTATGAGCTCAAGGTTGAACCTTCAGTTTTGTTCCATTGGTCTATACGTCTGTTTTTGTGCCAGTACCAGGCTGTTTCTATGACTATAGCCCTGTAGTATAGTTTGAAGTCTGTTATAGATATCTCCCCTGTATTGGTCTTTTCTCTCAGTGTTTCTTTGGCTATTTGGGGTCTTTTGTTTTTCCATATGAGATTAAGGAATTTTTTTCCAAGACTGTCAGGAAACTCTTGGGGATTTAAATTGGGATTGCATTGAATCTGTATATTAATTTGGGTAAAATGGACATTTTTACTATACTAATTTTTCTAATTCATGAGCATGGGAGGTCTTTCCATCTTCTAATGTCTTGTTCAATCTCCTTCAGGGCTTTAAAATTTTTTGTTGTAGAGATCTTTGGTATCTTTCATTAGGTTTGTTTCTAGGTATTTTGTTTTTGGGGCTATTATGAGTGGGAAGGTCTTCTTGTATTCCTTCTTCAGGTGCTTGTTGTTGGTGTAAAGAAAGCCTACTGATTTTTCTAGATTAATTTTGTATCCTGACACTTTACTGAAACTCTTAATCATTTCTAGGAATTTTCTGGTGGGTTTTTTTAGTATCCCTTAGGTAAACTATCATATCGTCTGCAAAAAGGGATAGCTTGACTTCCTCTTTTCCAATGAATACTCCTTTAATTTACCTTTCTTGCCTTATGCCCTAGGAAGTGTTTCAAACACTATATTGAAGAGGAGTGGTGACAGAGGGCAGCCTTGTGGAGATCCTACCTTTAAGGGGTATGGTTCTAATTTTTCTCCATTTAGGATGATGGCTGTGGGTTTGTTGTATATGGCTTTGATTAAATTTAGGAATGTTCCATTTAGTCTAATTTTCTCTAGAACTTTAAACATGAAGAGATGTTGGATCTTGTCAAATGTTTTTTCTGCATCAATTGAGACGACTGTGATTTTTGTCCATTTATGTGTTTTATGATATTTATTGATTTACATATGTTGAACCATCCCTGCATCTCTGGTATGAATCCAACTTGATCAGGATGGATGATCTTTTTTGATATGGGTATGTATGTGATTTGAGAGTGTTTTGTTGAGAATTTTTCCATCTATGTTCATTAATGAGATGGGTCTTTAGTTCTCTTTTTTGGTTGTACCTTTGCCTGGTTTTGGTCTTAGAGTGATGCTGGCTTCCTAGAATGAATTTGAGAGATTTCTCTCTGCTTGTATCCTTCTGAACTATTTGTGTAATAATATTTGCAATTCCTTTTTAAATGTATTATAGAATTCTGCTGTGAAACCATCTGGGCCTGGGCTTTTACTAGTTGGGAGTTTTTTATTACATTTTCAATATATATTACATGTATTCTTTAAACTGTCAATCTCTTCTTGTTTAAGATTTGGTGATTTCCAGAATTTCAGAGATCCACCTGCCTCTGCCTCCCAAATGCTAGGATTAAAGGCATGCACCACCATGCCCAGCTTAAAGATGGTCCTTAGCTGCCATGTGGGTGCTGGGAATTGAACCTGGATCTTCTGAAAGAGCAGTTGGTGCTCTTAACTGCTGAGCCATCTTTCCAGCCCCTCTCTTAGGTTTTCAAATTTATTAGCATATAGGTTTTTGAAGTATTTCCATATGATTGTCTGGATCTTTGGATTGTCTGTTGTGACATTTCCCCTTTCATCCTGGATTCTATTGATTTGGAGTTGTTCTTTCTTTTGGTTAACTGGGCAAGAGGTCTGTCTATCTTGTTTATTTTTTCAAAGAACCAACTTTTGGATTCATTGATTTTTTTGTATTGTTTTCTTTGTTTCTATTTCATTGATTTCTGCTTCTTCCTGTCTATTGAATTTAGGGTTCGTTTGTTGTTGTCTCTCAAGTGTTTTTATCTACAGCATTGTTAGATTATTTATTCATGTTCTTTCTGGTTTTTTTTTTTTTTAATGTTGGCACCCAGGGCAATAATTTCCCTCTTAGCACTGCTTTTGTAAAATTTATTTTGGCTGACATATACAAATATATATTGGGGCATTTGGTACTAGCATCCACAAATGAGGGAAACCATTCCCTGTTTTTGTTTTTGTTTTTGAGACTGTGTTACTCTGCTTAGCATAATGGCTTCAAGTTCCATCCATTTACCTGCAAATATCATGCTGTCATCTTTCTTTACTGCTGCATAGAACTCCATTGTGTAGATGTACCAAATTTTATTTTCCAGTCATCATTTGAGGGGCATTTGGTTTGGTCCCAACTCTTTGCTACTGTGAAAAGAGCTGCAATAAACATAGATGTGCATGTATCTTTGTAGTAGGATGAGTCCTGTGGGTGTATATCCAGAAGTGATATGGCTGGGTTAGGTGGTAGGCTCATTTTGAGTCTTTTAAGGGTTTCCCACACTGCTTTCCCCAGGGGTTGTATGAGTTCGCATTCCCACCAGCAGTGAATGAGTGTTACCCTTTCCCCACAACCTCTCCAGCATCTGGTGTCTTTTGTTTTCTTGGTCTTATACTCTTTTATCAGAGTGAGATGATATCTTAGAATGGTTTTGATTTGCATTTCCTTAATTATTAATGATGTTGCACACTTTTTAAGACGTTTCTCAGCCATCTTTATTTCCTCATTGGTGAAGTCTCTGTTTAACTCTTACTCCATCTTTTGAGTGAGTCATTTGTTTTCTTACTCCTTTGTTTTGTTGAGTAGTTTATATATTCTGGATGTTAATCCTCTGTCTGATGTATCACTGATGAAAATTTATTTAATTTTTTTAAGCTGCAGTGTTAGATCATTTATCTGTGCTCTTTCTTTATTTTTCATCTTTTTTTTTTTTTTTTGTAGCCAGTCTATCTGAAAGTTTATTAATTAGATATTTTTGTTTCAATGACCCTGTTTTTTTAAATAATCATACTTTTGTTTCATTGGTTTCATTATTTTANGACTGCTTTTAAAGTATCCCGTAGGTTTTGTTGTGTTGTCATTTTCATTTAGTTCCAAGAATGATTTTATTTATTTCTTTATTTTTTCCTTGACCCATTCATTATTTAGGACTGTGTTGTTTAGTCTCCATGTGTTATTGTAGATCATAAGGCTTATCCTGGTGTTGATATTGAACTTTATTGCACTATGGTCTGATAGAATGCATTAAATTATTTCAATCTTTTTGTATTTGTTGTGTTTTTTTTTCTGTGTCCCACTATGTGGTCAAAAATGACTAAGTCAGCAGATTTGAGAGTTGTGACATGCACTGGCTGATAAGTGAATGACTCAGACATGCAGTGGTAAAGACCATGAAATGTTCAAACCTCAAAAGGTTGCTGTATTTTGCCTTACAGTGCTTACACAATAAGTGAGAGTTCTAATGGGATGATTTATCTGACTCTGAAGAGAATTCCCTCTCCCATCCCAAATACACACATAAGCAGTATTTGATGAAGACGGCACTTTAAAAAATTGTGTCAGTCAGATAAACTACTATAATTTCCTATACACATTATTCATTATCTTCCTCTATTCCCAAATTCTGTGTCCAGTATTTTTGGCAAGAGTCCAAGTTACTCTGGCAAGTACCTCTTCTTGTTCACCATTTTTTTATAATGAAGTATGTGTATTATTCTTATTAGGTTAACTCAGTTGTGTTTAAGATTGGTGCTTTTCTCAAATTATCAAATGAAGAAACTATGTATTCATTTAAAAATTTTTTAAATTACTTTTTATGTGTATGAGCATACTGTCTGCATGTAGGTTGGTGCATCCATGCTGTGCAATGCCGTGGAGGGCAGAAGAGGGCATTGGATTCCCATGGAACTGTAGTTAAAGATGGTTCTTAGCCACCATGTGGGTGCTGAGAACCGAACCTGGGTCCTCTGCAAGAGGAGACGGCACTCTTAACTGCTGAGCCATCTCTCCAGCCCCAAAACTATGTATTCTTTTAAATGATTCAGGATATAAAATTAAGGGTAAGCATAAATTAAAATGAGATATATGATAGAAGACATGCGTGAGTGTGTGTGTGTGTGTGTGTGTGTGTGTGATATAAAGACCTCCACATGTGTTTGGGTGTATGTTTAAGTGCACTGGGTTTGGTGTGGGGCAGAGAACAAACTAAACTTCATTTCTCCTCAGATTCTGTCCACCTATATTTTTTTAAGACATTTTGCTATATTTCTGCTCATTGGTTTTATGATTTCAAGATTATTTAGTATGACTTAAGCGTACCCCTCTGACTTTTCTAAGGACATGGCTGCCAGGGTAGTGAGTGTATTCTGAGCAGCTAATGGCAAAGTTGGGGAGGGGGACTAAGGGGCCACCAAGAGCTCTGAGTAGTATCAGAGGTGGTCTCAGGGCATTTGGCTCTTTAGAGATTACAATTTGGCCTACAGACATCAGCCAATAGCGTCAGGTGACAACAGACAACAGGATAGCCCTGGTAGCAGTTAAGGCTTTCTCCTCCTGAACCCAAGGTACAGACCTTGACACCTGGCCCTGGGGATTTGGCTGGTAGATTATGGGTTGTGTGCAGTGGTTCTGTGAGTACATCTCAACCAGTGGGTGATGGGGGCTCACCCTTTCTTGGATGTGGGGTACTCTGGCTGCACTGCAGCGGAGAGCAGTGTGATATTCCAGCCCACTGAACCTGGAGTGCCTGGGCCCCTCGGAATGTGGGTTCTGTAGGCCAGGGGGTTCAGGCTGGCTTGAGTTAGTCCATTGGGTGAAATGTTTGCTGGTTGGGTGAAGAGTGGTCTGTACAGTTGAAAATTTGGAGCCTAAAGTATCCTCATTTCTTTATCAATTAAGAAGTCACCAAGAGGGCTGGAGAGATGGCCTAGTGGTTAAGAGCGCCAACCGCTCTTACAGAGGACCCGGGTTCGATCCCCAGCACCCACATGGTGGCCGAGAGCCGTCTGAAATTCCAGGAGAACTCCAGCTCCAGGGGAATCCGAGACCCTCTTCTGACCTCCGCGGCATTGCACGACACGGGTGCACAGACCTGCATGCACACAGTACATTGATACACATACAGAAATAAAAAATACAGAAATAACATAAAAAAAAAAAAAAAAAAAAAAAAAAAAAAANAAAAAAAGAAGTCACCAAGAACACCTGAGGAATATAACCAAAATTAGTGTCAGTTCAATAAACACCTAAGCCTCACATTAGAACCACTCCCAACAGAAGCTACCCAAATGCCTAAAGCTTAACAAAAGAAAAATAATACAAAAGACTCAGGTGGATCTCAGCCAAATATTAATACTCCTATAAAAGAACTCTTTAGTGAAGACTCCTTGGATATAATTCAGGATACAGATCTCAAAAGAACAATTATGAATATGATTAGAGAAATTAAGGAGTTGAAGGGATATAAGGAATTTATAAACAAGGAAGTCAAGGACCTAAAATAAGACAAAGATAAATTGAAAGAGGCCAATGATAAATTGCACAATGAAATTACAAAAGATATAGAAACATTGAAGAAAATTCAAGTTGAAATAAAAAGAAATACAACATTCCAGAAACCACTTGGAAAGGATGGGAGAAACTCTTAATAATAGAAAGGATGAAGTAGAAAACAAAATATCAAGATTGGAAAACAGTATGGAAGAACTGGATAAATCAAGTAAAGATTATGAAAAATTTAAGAAGACAGAAAAATGGAATAATCAGAAACCTTGCAATGCTATGAAAAGAACAAACCACGTGAGTGAAACTGCTGAGTTTGGCTGCAAGTTTGGGCCTCCTTCAACCACATTCACAGCTTTTCTCTGACCTGGACTTGTTGGAGTAGAAAACCCATTCAGTATTTTCCTTTCAAAAAGTTAAGGCTTAGCTGGGTGTGGTCTTGACCTTCTATTGTTTACTTGTATATCTCTAGGCCTCTCCTTAATCTCTCTAATCTCTTTAACAAAGGAATCCTCTCCTTCACCACATGCCTTGGCTCCAACATTAATCTTCCTAGTGCACTTTTCTTAACCATTAATAGCCACACCACCCTTTCTACATTAGGGTATCTTGAAATATCCTCCCCCCAAAATATTAGTCCATTGCTCTTCAACTTAGCCTCAGACAAGCATGTGGGCTGTGGGCAAACTACAGCCAGACTAGCAAAATATCCCAGTTACTATTTAAGTCTTTATTTTCCTCTGGAGCTACATATTCTCACCACTGCTTTCTTCCAGGCTTCTACTAGAATGACCCATTAATCTCTCCTAATAGCAGTCAACAGCTTTTCTAGCCCAAAGTTCCAAAGTCTTTCACATTTCTCCAAACACCCACATGTTCAGTTTCTTCACAGTCAACAGCTAACTCTGTGGTACCAATTATGTATTTGTCACCTTTCTGTTGCTGTGAGAAAACCACCATGACCGAGGGAACTTATTGGAGAAAGAGTTTATTTGAGGTTATGATTGATGGTTCCAGGGAATTAGAGTGAGAATAGAATGTGGGAATGGGCTTAGAGAGTTCAACAAGCCTTGCCAGTCTCCAGTTGCTCTCTCTCTCTCTCTCTCTCTCTCTCTCTCTCTCTCTCTCTCTCTCCTTCCTAGGCTTACTAGAAGATTTGAACCTTGGCTTTCTACTCCAGCTCCTGCCACCTTGCTTCCTGCCACGATGGACTCCTTTTACCATCAATCTTAAACTGAAACTCTTCCTTTTATAAGTAAAAAAAAAAAAAGAAAAGAAAAAAAAGAAAAGACCAAAACCTATCAAACTTATGAATTATAGGGCCAGAAGAGGAAGAAAACTCACAGGATAGCAATATGGCTCAGGTCTTCAACAGAATTTTAAAGGAAATTTCTCTCAAATTAAAGTGAGAGATATCTATACAAGTAGTAGAAGCATGTAGAACACCAAGCAGACAGAACCAGAAAAGAAATTCTCCATGACATATTATAGTAAAAATATAAGATGTTCAAAGCAAAGCAAGGATACTAAGGGCTGCAAAAGAAAAACACGTTACCTACAAAGGAAAAACCTATCAGAATCACAGCTGATTTCTCAATCCAGATGATGAAAGCCAGAAGAGCCTTGTCTAAAATTTTCTTGGTTCTAAAAGACGATAGATGTACTTTATACAGCAAAAATGTCTATTATAATTGAAGGAGAAAGGAAAATCCTCCATGACAGAAATCAGTTGAAAGAATTCCTCTCCAATAAGGCATGCCTGCAGAGAATACTTCAAAGAATACAAAGAACAGAGAGCAGGGAGGTGTGGGGCTCTCAGACATGTTTAGCCATCTGGTAGCTTTCCATTAGCAGCTTCCCAGCACTGAAATAATCACGAGGAGGTTGTAGTCCTTTGTGTAACTTATCACAGGAGGTGTTGCAAATGTTCACCTTAAGTAAAGATCTGTATCTGTACATTCTTTCCAATGTGTAAGCACTGAAGTGCCTGTGTTTTAGCAATGCTTCCGCATTCCCTACCCTTTATATTCTACTTGTGTTCCTACAATAAACGAGACTTGATCAGAACCTATCTTGTCTCGTTTCCTTGCATCTCTTGCCCCTTCCCCTCACTCCTTCTCTTTCAGGACCCCATTGACTGACCCTCAGGATGGGTCACGTGGTGCCTGACATGGACTTGAAGCACAGAGGACCCCATGAAGGGGACTCAGAGAGAGGGCCCAGAGAAAAGAGAAAGATAAATTCAGTGTGCATTGCAGGAACCTGCCACTGCATAAACTGAGATAAGTGCTGTGTTAGGATGGGGCAGGAATTAAGTGAGCATCAGTTGTATCTCGAACAATTAAAGCAGACCCTCAAGACATGAGGAGTAAATGTTAAGATCCAGCATCTCCTTAATTTTTTTTTTTTACTTCATTAAAGAGATTTGCCCTTGGTTCCCTCAAGAAGGGACTATAGATGTTAAAATATGGAAGCGAGTGGGAGACGCTTTTCAAGACTATTATCAAACCTTTGGCCTAGGAAGATTCCTGTAACTGCCTTTTCTTACTGGAACTCGATAAATGAAGTATTGGATTCCCATTCCACCACAGTTGTGGCTGCTATACAGGAGGGACATAAACTCTTAACAGAGACTAAACAGCCTAATTATCCTGAATCTAAAGAACAATCACCCGAAGCCAGTAATCTATCTAATATCCATTATGAAAACGAATCTGTTGCCTCACTGCAGCCAAGTCCTGCTCCTTCAGATAAAAGCCAAAATTGTCCCCCGCTTATTAAAAAGTCTCCGAAGATATATCCCAGTTTAAAATTATTGACCAAAGATTATCCAGAGGTAAAAGATGATGATCTTAGTCCATCAGATTGGGAAGACATAGAGGAAGAGGCCGCTAAGTACAAAAGGGAGGACTTGCCACCATTTCAAAAGCCTCCCCCATATGCCTCTAGTGAGGATCCCTTCACCATGCTGGCAGCTGACCCTCAAAAGGACCTCCAACAACAAATTACTGCCCTGGAAAGGCAAATCCGGTTAGAACAAAGACATCAAGAATTAATTATCTGCTTAAATAGACTTAGGACTGGACAAGATGACTCTCAGACCCCAAATTCATATCCCAGCAATCCTGTTCCTCTAGAGCTGCCTATAAAACCATTTAAAAGGGGAGATATGCCTGCCTCAGCTTTTCCAGTCATGGAACATGTGGTTGAGGGCCAGACAAATGAATAAATATATCAAATTTTAGAATTTAAAACTTTAAAAGAATTAAAAACGGCTGTTTCTCAGTATGGCCCTCTAGTTCCTTTTACTATGACCATGATAGAAAACAGCAGTAAATTATGGCTAATACCTGAGGACTGGTATAAAACTACTAAGACAGTCCTCAGCAGTGGGGATTATTTGTTATGGAAATCAGAATTCCAGCAATCCTTTAAATTGGGAATTAAGTCCTACAATCACCCACCTACAAGGTATTGGACAAAGCCAAATCCCTAAACAGAGCTCCAGACTATTAGATTGGAAAGATAAAGGGGGCAATACAGGCCAAATCAAACCATATGTCTTACCTGGCCTCCCCATTAACCTCTGGGGAAGAGACTTGTTATCTCAAATGAGCCTTTTTATGCTAAGTCCTAATGATACTGTTATGGCCAGATGTTAAACCTTGGGTACTTCTGGGATCAAGGATTAGGAAAGCATTCTCAAGGAATGATACAGCCAATCCAGCCTGTTCAAAACCCTCATAGGCGAGGCCTAGGACACCCCCAATGGGGGCCATTGTATCCTCTGCACACCCAGTCATTACTGTTGATCCCATTACTTGGAAAGACAATGTACCTGTCTGGATAGATCAATGGCCCCTTACCCAAGAAATGTTACAGGCAGCCCGGTTGTTAGTGCATGAACAATAGGACATCTTGAACCTAGTAACTCCCCATGGAATATGCCCATTTTTGTCATCAAGAAAAAAATCAGGAAAATGGAGGCTTCTGCAGGACCTGAGGGCAGTTAATCACACCATGGTACTTATAGGAGCTCTTCAGCCTGGCCTCCCATCACCAGTAGCTGTTCCTTTAGATTATTATAAAATTGTCATCAACTTAAAAGATTACTTTTTCACTATCCCCTGGCATAAAAATGATCGAGAAAGATTTGCTTTTTCCGTCCCCTCTATTAATTTTAAAGAACCCATGAAAAGATATCAATGGTGAGTGTTGCCACAGGGTATGGCCAATAGTCCCACTTTATGCCAAAAATTTGTGGCCGCTGCCATTCAACAGGTCAGAGATGTCTGGTCTAACATCTACCTAATACATTACATGGATGATATACTATTAGCAGGTTCCCAAAGTCAACAGGTTCTCAGCTGCTTTAAGGATATGCAAGAAGCTTTAAACCAAGCAGGCCTACAAATTGCCCTGGATAAAATCCAACTCCAAGATCCTTATACATATCTTGGTTTCCATATTCATGGCAGAAAAATAACTAGTGCTGAGACCTCATTTAGGACAGATCATCTTAAAATGCTCAATAATTTCCAAAAGCTGTTAGGAGACATTAATTGGCTAAGACCCTATCTCAAACTTACCACTGGAGAATTGAAACCATTATTTGACATTCTTAGAGGTGATTCTGAGCCCCAGTCCCCTAGGACCCTGACTAATGAAGGACAACTAGTCCTGCAAAGGTAGCTGCTGCCATAGACTCACAATTTGACACTAATATTGACTATTCTAAGCCCTTGTCTTATTTAATTTTCAACACTCTATACTCTCCCACTGCAGTGTTCTGGCAGTGTGTGCCCATCATGTGGGTATATTTGCCCTCTTCCCCCAAAAACGTCATTTATCCCTACTATACCTCAGTTGCTGACCTTATCCGACTTGGCCGGGAAACCAATAGAAAATATTTTGGTAAAGATCCAGAAAATATTGTACAGCCGTATACCAAAATTCAATTAGATTGGCTGTTACAAACCACTGAAGAATGGCCTATAGCTTGCGTGTCATTCTTGGGGAATTTAGATAACCATTACACCCCTGATAAGTTTATACAGTTCTGCAACAGACATGAGTTTATATTTCCAAAAGTTACCTCCTCTGAGCCTCTCCCAAATGCTTTACTCATATTTGCAGACGGGTCCTCATCAGGCTGTGCTGCTTATCATTATCCAGATAAAACTCTTTCATTAGTAGGATCGAAAGGTTACTCCTGGACAAACTGTCAGCCTATGAAAGGAAACAGCCAGAATTGACCAGAGTCCAAGTCAACAGCTCCAGAGAGAGTGGACTGTTTTACTTCTCATCCACCTGTGCCCCTTTTCTAAGCCTAGGGAACAACCTGCGGAAGAGGGGGCGTGGTAGAATGTAAAGGCTCCGATTGGGGTGAATGGTGAAACTACAGCGATGTAGTCTGGACACTCATTTGATCAACTTGATTGAACAAACAACATGTCACCCCCCACTGGATGGTGGGGCTGTGGGGGTTTGGGCACAACAGCCTGTAGATTGGTTTTGCACGAAGGATGCTTGTACTCATGGATTATCACTTATAGCTAAAAAAGAAAAAAAAAAAACAGAGAAAGATGCAAGATAGTTATGGCAGAATACATGATCTGGGATAGGGTGGGGGTGTGGGGGGAAGGGAAAGGGAAAAATGCCTGATCTGAATTGGAAAATGATATACGAAATGCACAAAGCATCAATAAAAATTAAATTAAAAAAATAAATAAAATAAAATAATGTGAAAAAAAAGATAAAACTGTTTCTTTTAATATTCCCTCCAAATCCACCCAATTAGTAGAGCTCTATGCACTCCTAGCTGTTTTCTAGGCCTTCCCTCATTCACCGCTAATATTCATACTGATAGCGCTTACATGGCTCTGTCCATTCCTTATCTAGAAACAGCCAGTCAGCTAAAACGTACCTCTACAGCTGCTCAACTCTTTGAACAGTGTAGGACTCTCATCTTCCATACACAGCACAAATTTTATTTAGGACACTTAAGGGCTCATTCAGGGTTACCTGGTCCACTGTCCATGGACAATGATAAAGCAGATCCTGCCACTTGATTAGTTATGATCTCTCAACCCATGTCTCCCATTGACCTAGCAATTCAAGCTCATTCTCTACATCATCTTAATGCTCACACCCTTCATTTATTATTCAAAATAACCAAAGAACAAGCTAGAGACATTGTCAAAAATTGTTCAACTTGTGTCACCCACTCTCCTGTTTTACACCTAGGTGTAAACTCTAGAGGTCTCATATCCAATGCTTTATGGCAGATGGATGTCACTCATTATCCTGAATTTGGCAAATTAAAATATGATCATCTCTGTACTGATACATTTAGTGGCTTCATCTTTGCTACTCTCCAACCAAGAGAGGCTACAAAAAAATGTCATTACACGCCTTCTACAAACCTTTCCTGCCCTAGGGATTCCTACCACCATCAAAACTGACAATGGCCCAGGATACACTAGTGCCTCTTTCAAGATTTTTTGTAAAAAATTAGCTATTAATTTAAAAACAGGCATTCCTTATACCCCCAAGGACAAGGCATAGTTGAAAGAGCTCATTAAACACTCAAATCCTCTTTTGAAAAAGTAAAAAAGGGGGAATGGTACCCTACCAAAGGGTCCCCACATAGCATTCTTAATCATACACTCTTAATTTAAAATTTTTTAACCTTGGACTGTGATGGACGCATGGCTGCAGAAAGATTTTGGAAGCCCACAACAAAAGAACATTATGCCTCAGTCATGTGGAAAGACCCTGTTACTAACAAATGTAATGGACCTGATTCAGTCCTTATCTGGGGACGAGGATCAGTATGTATCTACTCCAAAGAAGCTGATTCAGCCAGATGGCTGCCTGAAAGATTAATAAGACAAACTAACCAGTCATCCAGGAATGACTCCAATTCCTGAGATAAATCTAACCCTTTTATCCACAGGCAATACAAGATGTTGCATTTTCTGATCGTGAACCTCCTATTCAGCATTTACACACCTTGGGAGTTCCCAACCTCCAATATCCATGAGCCTTGGAATATAACCTGGCAAATCATTGCACCATGCTCTCGGTCTGTGGTGACCCAAATCGGTGGAACTAACAACCCACGAGGAACTTGGTGACCAACACTCACAGTGGACCTTTGTGACCTCTTACAACAGGATCCCTGGCATGAGGGAAAAATTGGAATTCCGGGATGTGGAACTCAATATGCTATACAAGAACTTAAAGCCTATTGTTTTTATGTTTGCCCAGCCCCTACTACCAAAAGGTTAGCTTCTCAATGTGGTGATGGACAGGAATTTTATTGTAAATCCTGGGGATGTGAAAAGACGAACACGTGCCACTGGATTAAGCTACATCCTGGTCTTATTAAAGTTGTTAGGGCAGATCCAGGAACCTCCTGCACTAACCCTAGGCTTCTGTGTAACCCACTGGAAATCTCTTTTGCTAATTCAGGTAAAGAGTACACAGATTGGGGGGTAGGGCTGACCTAGGGGCCTGGATCTTTTACTATTACAGCAGGGATGTTTGTGTGTTGCCCTAAAAGAAGAGTATTGCTTCTATGCTGATCATTCTGGCATGGTTAAAGATTCCCTACAAAAAGTAAGAGAAGGTTTACAACATAGAAAGTTACAAAGGGAAAAAGAACAGGCTGGTTCAGCAATTGGTTTAATACTTCTCCTTGGCTGACCACTCTTTTGCCTACCATTCTCGGTCCTTTACTTGGGCTCCTCCTCTTGATATCTCTGGGTCCAATGCTACTTAATAAATTGATGGCATTTATCTGATCCCAAATCGAGGCTATTCAAGCCAAACCTCTCCAGGTCCATTACCAACAATTGCTTATGGAGGATTTTTCCTCTTCTTATACTGAGACCTGTAACTATGATGATATGGCTTGCTAAGTTGCTTTGCCAAAGACGGGTAACAAAATCATAACCCCAGGCTAGCCTACCCTACCAAGCTAAGACAGGGGACGATGCTGGAGGTTGCCTACCCAATGACGGCTAAGGAGGGTGTCTGGGCAGATTCGAACCTAAGACAGGCACAACTTCAGTCTCTTCTGCCCTTTTTTATTATAACAAAAAAGGGGGACCTGTGGGGCTCTCAGACATGTTTAGCCATCTGGTAGCTTTCCACTAGCAGCTTCCCAGCACTGAAATAATCATGAGGAGGTTGCAGTCCATTGTGTAACTTATCACAGGAGGTGTTGCAAATGTTCACCTTAAGTAAAGATCTGTATCTGCACATTCTTTCCAACATGTAAACACTGAGGTGCCTGTGTTTTAGCAATGCTTCCACATTCCCTACCCTTTATGTTCTACTTATGTTCCTACAATAAACAAGACTTTATCAGAACCTGTCTTGTCTCCATTCCTTGTGTCTCTTGCCCCTTCCCCTCACTCCTTCTCTTCCAGGACCCCATTGACTGACCTGCGGGATGGGTCAGGGATGACTATAACCATGAAAATAAATGATATTACCACCATGGAAATAACAACCTGGGGTAAGAATGTACTAGAAATCAAAATGATGGGATGCAATTTAATTCTTAAATTATTTATTTATTTATTAGTTTTATGTGTATAAGTGTGCTGTCTGCATGTAGGTTGGTGCACCTGTGTTGTACTGTGCCATGGAGGTCTGAAGAGGGCGTTGGATTCCCCTGGAACTGGAGTTAAAGATGGTTCTTAGCAGCCATGTGGGTGCTGGGAATCGAACCCGGGTCCTCTGCAGAAGCAGTCAGCACTCTTAACTGCTGAGTCATCTCTCCAGCAATTTAATTCTTTCAACAGTTTTAAATATCAATGGACCGAATTCTCCAATTAAGAGATGTAGACTAGTAGAATGGATTAAGAAACAAAGCCCATCTTTTTTTTTTTTTCTTGTCTTCAAGAAATTTACCTTACCTTTAAAGATAGATATTATCTCAAGGTGAAAGGAGGGTAAAAACAATAATACAAGTAAACATCACTAAGAAATAGGGAGGAGTTGCTATGTTAATACTGGATAAAATAGAATTCAAAGCCTTTGGTTTGATTTTTATGGGGAATATGGGTCACTTTAAGGTTTTTCATTTGTGGTGATATATTTGGGGAGACTGCCTTGTTCATCTGGATGGGTATAAATATTGCAAAGTTTAGTAGAAAACAATATACTTGTACTGGAATCAGGTGATTAAAAATTTCCAGAGTGGAATCTTTTAAACACTAAAGCTAGTTTACTAATGGTCTAAATGGGATTAGAACCATACAGGGTTGTGATTGCTTCTCATCCATTCCTGCCTTGTATGGGGTTTCCAGATTAAAGGGCCATAGACAAAAATGTGGGTTACCTCTGACTACTGACAGATAATCTTTGTCTCTGTCTATTATGCAAGTGTTACTTTTGATATCTGATCTGCCCATTTCAAGATACTTTAACTTAAGAAAAGCTAGCTTTACTTCCCTTAACCAGCAGCATGCAGCCCAGAAGGAGAGAGTTTGGATGGACTTGGCAAAATTTGTCAGCTTAATTCTGGTCAATAAGTATGTTTCCTCTCATTGGAAAATTAAAAACCATGATATGGGGTTTGAAAAAATAAAGAGACTGCTTCTGTTTTTAGTAGACTTTTACATTTAAAATACACCTAAAATTGTTCAAATCTCTTTCATTGGCTTTGCCTACTTATCCCATGGTGTTAAATCTCTTCCAGTCAACATTTATGCAAGGCTTCTTGGGCTTTTTTTCAAGCTCTATCTAAATACCATATAGTAATTAAAAGTATAAGATTGGTGTATCTACTTTTTGGATACTTAATGCTCACACTTAATGCCCATACCAATTCATCCAAGGGACTTAAGAGACAATTTTGTTCCTTAACTTCTGAGGTCAATGAGTCCCGAGGGATTTTGTCCAGGGGCATCTCTTAAAATGTTCTGCAATTGTGAGTTACCAGGTTTCCAGTGCAGGGAGGTCTTGGAAATCCAATAACAGAACCCCAGCCAGTGTCCAGTCTATAAAGTGGAAGGTCAATATAGAGGAAAGTTCCCTCATGCTCCAAAAGGAAGCCTGGACTAGCAAGACCGGACCTTGTTGCCTGTCTAATGTTTAGATCATGTACCTAACTACTCCTGCCTTCATTTCACTTTCATGGGCACTAGTTAAGGACTCCTCTTTATTTCTAATAATGTAAAGTTTATCTTTAATTTTCAGATGAAGAAATATTTTATTCCAGTTCATCATTTTCCATTTGGTAAATAAATGTAAGTACGTATGGTATAAAGTAAATAAAATATATTGTTAATAGAGTCATAATGGTAAATAGAATACTATAGTATTATAATGGTAAATAGAATAATATACTACTATAATCTACGCATATTAATACCATATTAGGAAACCCTTATTCTTGTCAATAGAACTTCTAGATTTCAGCTTGGAATGACTCACCATACCTCAAGTGCAGAGACTTGTGCATCCTATACATTCAGATATGCATTACTTTTAATTTCTTTACATATATTGAGAATACATCAGATATAACTTTAACATATTTATCAGCTAATTTTATAAATTCTAAAGTAAAGCACATGTGCCTTTTTATTGAGCATTTATACAGCAATGCTTCCTAAACAAACCATTCCCCCACCCCCAACTCCCCATCAGAACTCATGCATTACAACATCCAAGCTAAGCCCTATCCAGTCAAGCTACAAAACCCAGACATTCTTCTGTGCAAATAGATCTGCTGGAGTCTAGTCAGCATGTCTAGGAATCCTAGGTCAGGCATACTCTTCCTCACCAAACAGTACTCAGTCTCTTGCAATTTTCAGTCCAGGGTCAACCCCCCACCCATTTCTCTTGCTCCTCATTGAGGCAGGGTCTTCCATAGACTTGTTGCTCATGACTTTGGGTGGGTTGATTGGCCAACGGGCCTCAGGAAACCTCCAAACACCACCTCTCCAGAGCTCTTTACAGGCATGCTCCCACATTCATGATTATTTTAAGTGGGTAGCAGGGATCAAAGTCAAATGCCTCTGGTAGAACAGTAAGCACTTCAGTGCAGAACTGTCTCGTCTCTCCAGCCTAACAAGATACTATGTTTTTAGCTATAAAATGCTGAGATTTTTACATTCTATCTGCTTCGCCACTTAGGACTTTCAGTCAGTACTTGTCTAGACTAAGTGGAGGCCAACTGACATCTTGTAAGAACTGACCCATGTTTGAAAACTATACTACATATGAGGAGTGGAACAAACAAGGAGAAATCCAGCTGGTGCAAGTCTTAAAGCTTCATCTCTTTCCATGAGCTTTCAGTGTGTTGGAAGGTGCTACAGATGCTGCCTGAAGGAACCATCAACCTTGCTGACAGGATATGCTCCCTTCGGAAATAGTGGCATGAATGTTATGTCAGTCACCAAACACTGTATGATTAGATTTATTTTTTTTTCCACTGTGTGACCTCATTCAGTGCCAGCAGCCTACAGGCACAGGCCAGGCAATGGTTTGGAAGCAAAGTTTGCTCTAGCATGGGACACTATGAGAGGCCCAGGGTGACAAGCCTGCCATAAATCCAAACCCATGCTTTGGATTTAAAGCTTGATCACAAGATGGAGCCCATTCCTAAGGCTGATATCAAATCTAGGACCTTGTAGCTAGAGAGGTCACAGGCCGTAGAGGAGAATATACTACTTTTATTCTGCTAAATGGACATAGAATTAAACTAACAACTCACAATATATTGGTATGCTCATAGATTTATGCCTCTCTCAACTCTCACCAGAGATGCTTCTTGCAGCTGATAGTGATTAACACAGAGATGCATGACTGGTCAGTGTGTAGAGCACAAGAGTCTTTTGAGTGCTTAGCCCTGATTGGGACACATGCTCCCTTTGCTTCCAAGACTCAGTAATCATTGTGCAGGAAGGGTAAGAATGATTGTAAGAATCAGAGGTGGTGGATGACTATAAGAAAACTGTTTTCTAGACAGCAGGGCAGTTACTATATGAATAATATGACAGCATCCACAAGACCTACATAAGCCAGAGAAGTTCCAAGCACAGCAGGGTGGGTTGGAAAAATCCCTAGTATCCCTGACTAGTTCCTCAACTGTCAAGGAACTGTTGGCAACAGATTTCAGCTAAAAGAAGGAGAGTGAGATTTCTTTAAGGGTGTGATAATGGATAGGTTAACCAGGATCCCCAGTATGCCACACCAATGGGCACTTGGTGATACAAATTAGACACAGTAGGCCTTATGAAAAGCAGAATAAGGAGAGATGCAGATAAAGGAGGAGGTCTGAATGTGATCAAAACACATTATATGAAATTCTCAAAAACGCAATGGTGTCAGCATGCACAAGACCCATGAGAACTCAAGTGACAGAGACCTAGCTTAGAACTGTGGGAATGGGCAGCAGGCTCCAATCTTATTAGAAGAAATGTTCCACAGTTGATTACTGAGTGAAGAAGAGCTTATCTTTTTTAAGGGAGAGACTGTAGACAGGTTGACTAGACTCCAGTGAGTGAACTTGCAGAGAAGGACATCTGGGTACACTAACTTGACCCAATAGCTTATAACACAAGTAACAGTGCATGAAATTCAGGGGAGGGGGTTGGGGAGGGTGCTGATGGGAAGGGTGTTAAAAGGACTAAGATGTTGTGTATGAAATACACAAATTTCAATAAAATACATATGTATTTACAGGAACAAAAAATAAATTTAAATAGTAATGTCTGTTAAGGGGCTAGAGAAATGGTTCAGTGGTTAAGAGCACTGGCTGCTCCTGTAGAAGACTGGGGTGTGGTTCCCAACACCCGCATGGGGAATCACAAACATCTATTACTCCAGTTCCACAGAATCCAACAGAATCCTATGCCCTCTTCTGTCTCCCATTCGTACTTTACATACATGGTGCACTTACATTCATGCAAATGAAGCACTGGTAAATATAAAATAAAAATTAAATTAAAAACAATTTTTGTTCCAGAGGAACAGGTTTTTAAAATGTAGGTATTCTGAACTGCTCATGGGACTACTTCCTATAGTTACTAGAAAGCTCTAAATAAATAGAAAATATCATGCCCAAGGCTTGTTCTCCACTGTGAAACTTCCGGCAGCTATACTGGGTCCATTTAAAGGTAGCTTTAAAAGACTTGTGGCTGGCTGCCAAAATAAATAAGTTAAAATCTGGCAGTTAGAGAGTACTGAGAGTTAAAAACAATTTTAATGAAAAGTCATGGCAAGCAGCACTACAGGATTCTATTTTGGTTGAAATTTCTTCAGGGAATTAATAGATGACAGCATGCAGGCGATCCTTGAACGTTGGACAGGAGAGCAAGGAGAGTCATTTTTTGTATTGGTAACCATCCTAGATTTCTGTGGATTTAAATATCATAATGCATTAGTAACAGAGGAGCGAGCACTATTCAGTGGAGAAGAGTTTACAGCTTCTTGTCCCTACCTTCTGCCATTCGGCCACAATGTGGGGCTATTTGTCTCATCTTTCGGCTGACCTTCCGGTTCCTGACACTTAAATGTCAGCAATGCTTATCTTCTTTTTATTTGCATGAAGTTTTTGGAAAAATTAAACCAAGCATAGTTTGTAATGTCAGTATTATTAAAAACCCAGCCAAGTTTGATGGCCTTTTCTCTTCCACTGAGTGGAGTCCCAAAGCATGGATTACTCGTACAATGCCAGGTGAAACCCCATGAGTTCCTTAACTGAGTATTTTCAGTTACTCTGGCTTCCATGACCAGTGACTCACATGGGCTGCTGGTTTAATCTCAGGATCTCAGGAAGAAACAAGTCTCCAAGAAATATAGATATTTGTGTTGAACAGCCCATTATAGAATATTTGTACCTTTATGTTACATCTTCCTGTTAGCAGCTTTCTTAAAATCTAAACTTATCGCAGTTTCTGCTGTCATTTTAATTGAGTGTTTAACTCTTGAAAATATTAAGTAGTGATAACTATTCTGAAATTTTACTTAAGTAAAATACTTCTGAGTTTTCATTATATTCTAGTAATAAAGTACAAAATGCCTCTTAGAAAGAGGCAGAAACCATTTGTAGTATAAATTAACACAGTCTAGATGCTGGCATTATTATATTAATTGCTCAAGATTCAATCTTGTTCTTCACCCACATTGTCATTGGTTCACAAGAAATTATGGTAGTTTAGCTGACTGAAACAAATTTAAAGTGCTGTCTTAATCAAATACTGCTTATGTGTGTATTTGGGATGGGAGAGGGAATTCTCTTCAGAGTCGGATAAATGACCCCATTTCAACTCTCACTAAATGTTTTTGGCTCTGAATTGCTTCATTAGATCCAGATGTTTCAGTATTAACTGCCTGTAGCCATTTACACTAATAAGACATGAATTGACATTTTTGCAAGTAATATAGCAAGCTAAGCTTTTCCATTGTCACTTTTACTTAAAATGGTGAGAGAGATGGAGAATGAAGTCCACTCCCAGGCCCGTTTCCCAAGTTTTCCCTCTGAATGATGCTAAGAGCAGCAATCAACAAGATGTGGTCCTTTTGAAACCCTACTGATTTAGTGATTTGAATAGCTAGAAGACAGGGCTCTATGAATTCTCACACACAGATGACAAATATGGCTGCCCTACATACCCCGAGTCCACACAAGCACAAAGTATCTATGTGCAGACAAGGCATCATACTCCATAGCTGTGTAAACAAATATGTGAGTTGATGACTGTCCTATATATCCCGAGTCCACACAAGCACAAAGTATCTATGTACAGACAAGGCATCATAGTCCATAGCTGTGAAAACAAATATGTGAGCTGGTGCCTGTCTTACATACCCCGAGTCCACACAAGCACAAATTATCTATGTGTAGACAAGGAATCATACTCCATAGCTGTGTAAACAAATATGTGAGCTGATGCCTGTCCTAAACACCCCAAGTCCTCACAAGCATAAAGTATCTATGTGCAGACAAGGCATCATACTCCATAGATATGTAAACAATTATCTGTTAATTACAAATAAACAAAAATGAAAAAATCATGTCATGTGAATTTTAATAAAGAACAAATGATCCACTTCACTGATGTATAAATTGTTCAATAGAAGAATTTTCACTTGATTTGTTAGTCACAAATCTAGAAAGATTACATTATAATAAAGATATATATATATGTGTGTGTGTGTGTGTGTGTGTGTGTGTGCGTGTGTGAAGTGCATTTGTTTATGTCACCGTATATGTGTGACCATACATGTGTGTGAAGTGCACTTGTTTATGTCACCATACATGTGCTTTAACAGCACGTTGTGGTGCAGCTGCTTAAGGAAAACTGAGGCTATTCTGCTCCCCATGTTCCCATAGCTGCACCTATGACCATGTAGATGTTAAGATGCCATTCCATGGAAACTGTACTCATTTGTTTAAATCAGTAGTGTCTTCTATTTTCATATATGCTTTCCAAAAATGGCAGCCACCCTTGGTTTCTACTATTCTCTCTCCAAGTCAAAACCTGAGATTTCTCAAGACCTGCTGTTGCCAAGGAGACTTTAATTTGCTAAGCTATTTTCCAATCTTGTCTTAGTCTTGGTAATATTTCTTTTCCTTCATTTTCCATTTTAATGACATGAATTTTTTAAATTTTTTTTGACTGCCTTATTTTTCTTGGAGACTGATACCAACTGTTCTCTACTGACTTTTTTTATCCTAGCCAGAATGGCACCAGTAATTAAGAGCTCTACACAAGATTTTTGTTTTAAATAAAAATGATTAATTCTGACACTCATTTCCATTTTATAAATTCCATCATGCTCTCCTTAATAATATATTTATAGTATAATGGGAAATACTGTTTTGTTTGCAGAGAAGACACTTGCTTTTCATATTTAGATCAGAACAGTTATATTTAGGAGAAAATTCTGTATTATTGAGAAAGTTACATTTGGCAGTGGCAATGATGCCTTAAATGAAGACTGATTTTATTAATGAGTTTAAGAAATACGTTTGCCATTTACTCTGCATTGAAAAGACTGAGGCCAAATCTTATGAAGAACAGAAGATTAGCAAAGTTGCTACTGTTATTTGCAATCATGCCACTTGAAGAGATTCACCAAATTCTGTGAACAGAACTAGAATACAAGTTGACTAACATTTACAAATGCAAAAGGGGACAAAAGGAACCACTCTAACATAATTGATGTTCTGGAAATCAAAATGGAAATAGTCTAAAGAATACAAACTGTCAGCCCATGAAAGGAAACAGCCAGAATTGACCAGAGTCCAAGTCAACAGCTCCAGAGAGAGTGGACTGTTTTACCTCTCATCCACCTGTGCCCCTTTTCTAAGCCTAGGGAACAACCTGCGGAAGAGGGGGCGTGGTAGAATGTAAGGGCTGCGATTGGGGTGAATGGTGAAACTACAGCAATGTAGTCTGGACACTCATTTGATCAACTTGATTGAACAAACAACCTGTCACCCCCCACTGGATGGTGGGGCTGTAGGTGTTTGGGCACAACAGCCTGCAGATAGGTTTTGCATGAAGGATGCTTGTACTCATGGATTATCACTTATAGCTAAAAAATGAAAAAAAAAAAAAACCTGAGACGCAAGATGCAGGACATTTTTGGCAGAATGCATGATCTTGGGAGGTGGGGATGGGGTGGGTGGGGGGGAGGGAAAGGGACAATAAGCCGAACTGAATTGGAAAAAATTATGATGCACAAGACATCAATAAAAATAAATTAAAAAAAAAAAAAAAAAAAAAAAAAAAAAAAAAAAAAGAATACAAATTTCCTGAAGAAAGCCCAAAAGACTGCATGTCATAAAAGTCAGATGTGAAACATCTCCCTAAAGTTTTCCCTCTATAGTGACTATTCAAAACAACAACAACAAAAAAATGACAAAAATAGAATGCTTCAAATGTAAAAGATTATTATTAATATATGTTGCATGCAAAGCTGGAAGAGCTGAGCCACCAAAGCCTTTTGTAAGTAAAGTCCCAGAAGTGTACATGGAGATACTGGATTTGGTGTTTGCCCTGCTGGTTTTCGGTCTTGTTTTGGTCCAGTATTTCCCCACTATGACTCTATTCCTCCCTTTAGAATGGGGATGTGTATTCAGTTCCACTGTATGTTGGGGGTATGTAATTTGTCTTTTGATTTTACAAGGGCTTACATTTAAGAGATTGGCCTGAGTCTTAGAAGAGACTTCTTGGACTGTAGATGTTTGCATAGTAGAGATTGGTAAAGACTGTGGCATTTTACATTTTATATGCTCATGAGCCTATGGAGGGCAGGTAATAGAATGTGGTGGTTTGAATGAGAATGTCCCCCATAGGCTCCAATACATTTTGTCCCCAGTTAGTTCCACTGTTTAGGGAGGTCTTAGAATATGTGGCCATGCCAGGGGAAGCTTGTCACTGGGGGTGGGATTAGACAGTTATTAAAGCCTTGCAAATCTCTAGTCCTTCCCTCTTCTTCCTGTGCCTACTTGAAGATGTGAACCTCTGGCTTCTTCTGTTCCAGCACCTCCTGCCACCACGCCTCCCTGCCATGATGGACTCTAATTCCCCTGGAACAATCATAAGCTCAAATAAACTCTTCCTTTTTTAAGTTCCCTAGGTTTTGGTGTTTCTGTCAAGGCAACAGAAAAGTGATTAATCCAATATATTTCTACAATTAATAGTAATATTGATCAACCATTTGTTACATGCTAGGTCATATTTTAAATGCATTGATACCATATTCTAAATGCACTGATGTTGTAGTGAATTAATATACATGATAATTCTGTGAGGCAGACATCTTTTCTATTTTTATTTTATAGAGAAGCAAACTGAGTCACAAATATCTAAATAACTTATGATAAACTACCCAGATAATTCCATGCCAGAATTATTGAACTAGAGCCTCTGGCCCTAATCTTAAACTGTGGTATGCAAAACAAACAAACAAACAAAAAGCTGTGGTATCAGTGTAACTCACAGTGACTGACAATGGACCAGAAAATTCATTTTGTTAGAATTCAGGGTGAATAGGGCCACAGGTGAAACTTTCTTCTTGATCTTTCAATCCACGGCCATGCAGTTCTTCCAGCTCCTCAGCCTTTAGCCGGGTCAAATCATTTTCCCTTCATCTTTCCCTCTTTGCTATGTTGATGATTATTTAAATATTGTTATCTTTGCATTCATGAAAAGCATTCTTCATTACCTGTACCTACTTCTGTTGTACTTAGGTTTTCATAATTACTTAAATCCTCATTTCATTTAGAAATCTGATACCCTTCTCCTTCCCAGGGGGCTCCAAGGCTCCAGACACAGTTATCATTGATAGTCTCCCATGGTGCCTGATGGCACAGGTTTAAAAAGTACTTAACCTTTCTATTTAGTATTTTTTAAATCATAATGCCAAGCTTTATGCTTAGATATTTAAGGTACAGAATGTCACATACTGAACACATGAATGAGTTATCCTTATGTTATACAAAAGAGACTTTACATCGAAATTCTATTTGCATATCTTGTACTCATCTTCAAAGCTCTACTGAGGAAGAAAGTTTATAATGTCAGATGTCACTCAGCTTTACAAGGGAGGAGGCAGGAACATGGAAAGGGATCTTTAACTGTAAATGTTTCCTTTTCTTTAGATATAGCTAAGTAAAATTGCTATGTTAAAATTACATTTCTTAGTTTGTTATCATAACTCAGATTATAATTGTTTATAACCAACTGTGAATCCTGTGAACTACACCAATAACTGGCATGGCAGGATCTGCTCACTGGTACAATGGTGGCATGAATGTTATGTTAGTAACTAACCAGTCTTCAACCAGATTTAAGGTCTGCTACTTGGAATGGAGCCCTACCTGACATTGATATCAGATCTAAGAAGCTGAGGCTAGATGGGTCACAGAACATAATAGAGCCCTTAATACTGAGTTTCTACTAAATAATTATCATATTAAAATGATTTCCTTTTTTGATTCTTTCTTAAATTTTATTGAACTCTTGCGTACTTCATACATTTCATAATCAAATTTAGACCAATTCCCCCTTCCATGCTTCCCACCCTACCAGAGCTCCTGCATTCTGCTGTACACGTCTCATGTCTTTTTCTCAGTCTTTTTTAAAATTTTCAGTGCAGAAGTTTACTGCTTTGGGCAGAAGTTTACTATTTCAGTCAGTTCTTTGACCCAGTCTTTTGTTGTTGTTGTTTCTTCCATTTCGTATTGCTCCAAAATATGCATATATACATGCCCCACATATATCAAAATTATGATGTCTGAAAATAAACTATGGGTTAATTCCAAGACTATAGGTTAATTCACATTTCGATAGTAGACTTGTATGCAGGTAATGCAGCAATATTACTTTACATTCCTACATTACATAGCAAGTTGATGAGTTACATCAGATATTATAGTTTCTAAAAAGCAAAGAAATAGAAAGGAATTACTCTTTTGCCTTATAAAGAAAGATTTGGTGCTAGCATCCACAAATGAGGGACACCATATGTCATTTGTTTTCCTGGGACTGTGTTACTTAGCATAATATCTTTTAGTTCCATCCATTTACCTGCAAAGTTCATGACATGATCTTTGTTTACCACTGTATAGAATTCCATTGTGCAGATATACCATATCTTCTCTATCTACTCATTGGTTGAGGGGCACTGGGTTGGTTCCAGCTCTTTGCTATTGCAATAAACATGCCTATGCATGTATTTCTGCAGTAGGATAAGCCTTGGAGGTATATATACCCAGGAGTGGTATGACTGGGTCAAGTGGTAGGCTCTAATGACTTATTTTTATACATATAGATTATGGCATCTCTCAACTCTCACCAGAGACAGTTCTTGCAGCTGAGAGTGATTAACACAGAGATCCACACCTGGCCAATATGCAGAGAATAGGAAGCTGCATAGTTCCTCTCTCTGAATAGGAATCCAATATCAAACTTCTGCCTCTCACGGCTGGAGGATCATTGTGGAGGTTAGGGTGGAAAGATTCTAGGAGCCAGAGCTTGTGGATCACTACCAGAAGTAACATCTTCCAGAAAGCTGGTCAGTCACTCCTATGAACTCACTGCACTGGTGACAGCATGCACAAAATCAAATGAAGGTCAAGCCAGACAAAAATTCCAGCACAGACATAAGAAAGTGGGTAAGAGGCCCCAACTATACCTGAGGAACTATTAGATATTGGATAATATCTACTGGGAAGGGAAGATTCAGTCTCTTTCAAGATTGAAATCTTAAGTTAACCAGTTTCCAGTGGATGAACCCATACAGAAAGACATTTGCAGACATGAACCTGACCCTATAGACCTTCAGAAATACACACGTGCACACACACACACAACACAACACATATATATATAGTAATATAATATATAATATATATATATATGGAGGGGGATAGAAAGTGGGGGTAACACATGCAAAAGGGGATCTAAACACAATCAAAATATATTTGTGAAATTCTCAATAATTCATTTAAATGTTATCTTTAAAAAATAATATGGGGCTGGAGAGATGGCTAGTGTTAAGAGCACTGACTGCTGCTTCTTCAGAGGACCCTTGGGTTCAATCCCCAGCACCCACATGGTGGCTGAGAACTGTCTGTAACGCAAATTCCAGGAGAAACTCCAGTTTAGGGGAATCCGACACCCTCTTTTGACTCCGGGGCATTGCATGACACAGGTGCACAGACCTACATGCAGACAGTATCATTCATACACATAAATAAATAAAATAAAAATAAAAATAAAAAATAAAAAATAATATTCTGAAAATCAGAAGAAAGTCATGCATGTTTTGCTACAAATTAGATTTTATAGGCCTTAACATATGTATGATAGACTACATTAGATGTTATAGGCCTTTACATATATATGATAGACTACATTAAGCTGGGCAGAGAGCATTGAGGGGAGGAATGGATAAGGGAGGGGAACTAAATACCACTAAATTATATTGTAGAAAAATGCAAGAATTCAATTAATGTTTTAAAATCAAGTTTTTATAAAACTCATATTAACATGTTTTGTATCCACATTACTTAATTTGAAATAACTTTGATAATATAGTTTTAAAATATGTTGTATATCATTAATAATAGTCAAGTCTAATTTATAATGCCAATAAATTAAATGAATTTTATATTAACAAGATTATTAATAATATTATATATATCATATATATATATATATTATATATAAATCTCTGTTATCCAGTTTTTCTGTTTATAGTATTATCTACTTTTGAGCACCAGTAAGGAAAAGAGCTAAATTCTGAACCAAACAATATGTGTTAATTTTAGCTTCCTGTCTGTTAATAATAATTATAAACTAGGCTGCTTGGCTTTTCCATGCTTCTGAATTGTCACCACCATTCTCACTCTAGGAATTTCTCAGTTTCTCAGAACTTAGGAAACCTATGTACCTGAAGCGTGATGGAGCCATGACTAAGAGGAAAGGATGTGTTGTTCCATCTTTACTCTTCTGTGTTCTGTTATGTGAAATAGATCTGGAGTGCTCATGAACACTGGCTGTGACTGGGATTACCTGTGTGGATAAACCATGCCTCTTGTGTGGGAACAAGTGTAAGGAGGAACTTCATGGCTTCCCTGAGAAAAATCACCCAGTAGTTTCCTGAGAAATTGAAAAACCTGGGAAAATAGTCTAAGTTTTAAAAAATATCCAGAAGTTTTCATATATCTTCCAACATCAAAAACTCCTAAATATTCCATACCTATTGCCAAAATAAAGATTTCCCAGGCTAGTTTTTAACCATGCATGAATTTTATCTGAAATACTGACTGTGGAATTTAATGAGAAATCCCAGGCCTATAATATTTTATTTTCCAGATACATTAAATAGTTGGTTCTTCCTAGATAAATGAAGTACATGCAAGTCAGGTTTGGCGGGAAACTCTGGTGCTGTCTCCTGGTCACTGGGACTAAGAACCTGACAGAATCAACTTGCTTTGTTTCTTATTATTGATTTATTTTGAAGAGGCAGCACAAGGGAGTGTGTTAGTTATTTTTCTCACTGACAACAGGCGATTTCAAAGAGTTTATTCTGGCATACATCTTCAAGGGTCTTATTAGGATTGTCACTTTTTCGTGGTGGTGAAGGCAGGGCACAGGAGCAAAAAGCTGGCTGGTCACACTGTGTCTGCACTCAGGAAGCAGAGTACGAACAGGCTATAAAACAGCAAAGCCTGGACCCAGTGACCCACTTCTTCCAGGAAAGCTCTCCCAAAGTGCCCACAACTTCCCAAAAGAGCGCCTTAAGTTGTAGACGACATGTTTAAGCATACGCCTATTGGAGACATTTAATGCTCAAATCACAACCGGAGGGAGAAGCTTCCGTCCATTGCAAGAAGACACTACATGTAGACTCCATAGATTGTGGTCCAACCGGAAGCAGAGAACCCCTGTTAGATTCAGAAGCAGGTATAACCTTCAAGGTCTGACCCCAGTCACTCTCCTCAGTGTTCAGTGTTTCCACAGGCTCCCCACACAGGTCTCACATCTGGAGACTCAGGTTACAATGCATATGCCCATAGGGGATATTCCACTTTCAAACCGCAGTGTCTACCATTGAAGATTAAAGCAGGGTCAGGATGAAACTTTCATGTTTAATTTCCAAAATGGACCAGTTGATTAAAGCTAAATAGCAATACAAAACACTTAACAGAAGAGTGCATCCGTGTCGTGCAATGCCACGGAGGTCAGAAGAGGGCGTAGGATTCCCCTGGAACTGAAGTTCTCCTAAAATCGGAGTTACGGACAGTTCTCAGCTGCCACATGGGTGCTGGGAATGGAACCCTGGTCCTCTGCAAGAGCAGTCAGCGCTCTTAACCGCTAGGCCATCTCTCCAGTCCCCAAGAGTCCACCCTCTTAAAGTCACTACCATGACTAGTTCTACCAGTTTCTGCCTTCAAACCAGGGAACTGCACTGGAATGAACACTCTCATGATATTAAAGTGATAGAGACAACGCACACCCAAGAGCCCATCCACCTCCTCAGCTAGCTCCCAAGGTCTGTGTTAAGTACAGTTTTCATTCATTCCAGCTATACATGTTGAACCAATTGGAGACCATTAGGCCACAGAAGCAGCTGGCACATGTGGGTACCCGCTCTTCAGGTTCAAGGGAAAATGAGTCATCACAGCGAGTTCGCCGGCCGGTGTAATAGGACTGAATTCGCTGGCATCAGGAGTGTAATTCACTAGACTCCCATCCAATTGTTTCATGTTTTCAAAAAATGCATGCTGAGGATTTTTTTTTTAATTCTGAGCAGAAATTCTCATTTGTGGTAGGGTGGATAGATCTCAAATGTCCACATCCCACTCATCAGAGACTGTGGATGCTGTGGGTCTGAAGGCCACAAGTTCTTTGGAGAAGTGATCGGATGAATATTTAGACATGAGGTTATCCATTGTAACCACAAGGGTCTGTGCGAGCACGACCCGGAAGGAGGCAGCGTCAGAGAACAAGATGGACAGGAACCAGGAGAGCTCTTGGTGATGGCAGCCAGCACTAGCTTGAAAAGCCCTCTAGAGACCCCAACCATTTCACACAACAGTCTGCTGTGATAATAAACCGATTTAACAGTAGTTACAGAAATTCTAATCCTATCCATGGACATGGGTATGGCTATATATTTCCATAAAAGTAGCTCCAGTTGTCCATGACCACCATGTGCTCTGTTAATGTCTCCCGCACCTATGAAGTTGCTCCAAGAAATATATCCAGAGGCAGTTGAGCTGCATTCCCTTAATCCTTACCCTTGCACACATGTAAAATTTAATTATTAGATCATTAAGTTGACTGCTGTACTTTGATTAATATACCGATCACTGGTTTATTAAAAGGAAGAAATATTTAGGGTCCAGGACATATTTTATTGCACATGCATTTAAAATGACTGCTTTTAGAGACCACAGAGACTGCATACTCTTGTCAGAGACAGTCCTGGAAGACCATAATTAAGAAAGATTGAGAATATCTAGCAGTTCTTAACCTGGACTTAATCGCCAAGAATCAACTGAAGCAATGTAAAATTCTGACTTTCATTCCAAAGAAGTCTTCTGTTGGTAAGGGGCGGTGGGAAAACAATGCCTCTGAATTTCCTTCCAAGTTTGGAAGTTTTTTTTTTTTTTCTTTTGATTTTGAACAAAACACAATGTGATTAGTGAGAGAATTTTGTAAATTAGTAAGAAGCCCCTTTAATTTCTGCTTCTATAAATATTTTTTTGTACAATATTAAGCCTGAAAAATGTTTCAAGTTCAGCTGCCACAATTGATGAGTTTCCTCCATCTTGGCAATTCTCCCTGCTTTTCCTGTTTTCTCTGTAATATTATATTCAAATGAGTTTCATCATCTCTCCCATAACTTTATGAAGAAAACTAATTCAAGCTAAAGTATTTATTGCTTACAAAATAATGAATGCAGGGATTGATTCCGTTTGGCAGAAGCACTTAGGGAGTCAGCAAGCAACCTCCAGCCTGGACTCCCGCTGGTCTCCTGCTTGCCTGGGAAAACCCGCCTGGTGCCAACTGTCTTTGATGCTCTGGGCAAAGCATTGTCACCTTCCTGTAGTGGTCTGGAGTATATGTACCCCCCCACCAATGTCCTGTATAAAAATCCCGGATTACAGCAATAAACCAAGTTATTCCCTCATGGAATTGCTCCCAGTCTCTGAGTCTGTCTCTTCTTTATTCTCTCTCTCTCTCTCTCTCTCTCTCTCTCTCTCTCTCTCTCTCTGTTTTACCTGGCATTGCTTCCTATCTCCCTCCCCTTCCTTACCCGGGCTTAGGCCCAGATTGTGGCTTGCAGTCCCGTGGAACTGTGGGCTCTGGTCCAGAGAGGAAGACACCTCACGCAAGGCTGCACACGCCTACAAATGAATACAATTAATTATGTTTTCCCAGAGCTCTCAGATCCAGACATAGTAAACAGAGTGAATGAAGGACTAAAAGGAAAGACTATTTGGCATAAGCTAGTTGCATGGCATCTGATTTGATCCATAAAATTTGATGTTGGTCATTAACATTATGGCTGAAGAGGTGAGACAGTATTCCACTGTTTTCACAGTGAGTGGCAAACCAGGATTAAATAATCTTCATTCACTTTATAATTTTTCAAAGAAATTTGGAATGATTTATTTTATTTCCAAAATACAGGTAAAAGGTTGCATTTTAAATAAAAATTTAAAAGGTTATCAGAATGTACTTTTTACCATATCATTAAAAAAGGAAAGCCACAGAAAGGTGGCACTCACAGAACATCACTTTTGGATATATTTTTAATCTTCTCAAGAGGAACTTAATTTACATAAATGGCAATACTGTGAGAGTTACGGATTTTGGAGTTAAAAGTGTGGGTTTTTTTAGCTATCAAGTGGCTACTGTTGCATTAACATCAAGGTATACAGCTGGATGAGTGGACAGTGGAAGGAAGACATGGTCAACCACTGTGGAATTGACTTGCTGTCCATAGTGACATGAAATTCATGGGATAAGAAGAGGAAACTTATTCACTTGTTGATTTTGGGAGAGAATTTCACTGCATAGACCTTTCTAGCCTAGAACTTGGGATAGTCTTGCCACAGACTTCTGGGCTGGGATGACAGACATTTTCAACTTCTCTTTCTTCTTTCTTTCTTTCTTTCTTTCTTTCTTTCTTTCTTTCTTTCTTTTGTTCTTTCTTCTTTCTTTCATTCGTTTTTCTTATGTATTTAACTTGTTCTTTTATTCACTCATTCATTTATTTTAATTACTGGTGATTGTAGATATTTGAATATTTTAACCAAGTATTTAATACTGAGTCACTTTTTATTTTGCCTCTTATTCCTTTCTATTTTGAGACAGATTCTAAGTTCCTAAGCCTTCTAAGTGGTTAGATTACAAGCTTGTGCCACCATGCTCATATTTTGAATATTTTTTCACATAGGATGCTGGCAGCACTTGTTCTTAATGTGGTAAAGGAACAAACATCAACACTTGATTTTCCCTGAAAATTTAATGAGGAAATCATTTTTTGATGAGATTCAAGCACTAAAACATCAAATTCTGAATGAAAACCTAAGGGATTTTCTTCCTACCTTAGAATAGGAAAATTTTCTTTTCTGTGACTTCCTTCCTTACTACCATTCCCCTTCCTTTTTATTCAGGAATCCTTCCTCCATCCCCCCCCCCCAAAAAAAACCTACACATTGAAAGAATTTGTGCCTGAAGTATACCATAGTTTTTTGAAATAAATAAAAAATACCCAAATATTTGGAGGCAAAAATCACAAAATAAGAAATACAAATGCCATAGAAGTTCATGAACAGTGTTTGTTATTATGAGTGGGCAGAGACACAAATCTCAGCGTCCCAGGGATAGCACTGTGCTCCCTGGGCTTGTGGTGGACAGCAGAGCTCAGCACTAGCAGGATATAGACCGAGTCGAATGAAGAAGATGCAATCTAGCAGATGGCATTCAGGAAATAACTTCTCATTTTTTCTTAAAATTTTATGATAATTAAAATATAGCAAGATATTTTTATTTAAAAAGATTTATTTTATAAGTGTCTTGCTTACTTATAGGTATGTGAACCAAATCCATACCTGGTGTCCCTAGAGGCCAGAAGAGGGCACTGGGTCCCCTGGAACTGGAGTCAGAGACTGTTGTGAGCTGCCATGTGGGTGCTGGGAACTGAATTCAGGTTCTCTGGAAGAATAACAAGTGTTCTTAAGCTTGAGTCATCACTTTCCCTCCCAAAACTGAGTTGATTCATAACTACATATTTAAAGACAAGACATATGCACACAGGATGACCTACACTGGCTGTATGCACAGTTGTTTAAAATAGAAAATGCATAATATCCATCTTTTAGAGAATGCTTAGACACAGCCTTGCATAGCCACATAGTAAATAAACTTTAAGGACATTAAAAGAGAAATGTACCAATACATAGAGATAATGGTGTTCAAATTATTCCTCTGTTCAAAAAGTGGCAGGCGATTGTGTCATGTCAAAGTCCTGTAAAGAAACAAATCAAGGAAGTGGGAGGTTTAGCAAATGGAGTAAAGAGAACTGTGGAGTTTGGTAAGAAGAATCAAGAATCACGTTATGGGTGCTCTACATTCTGGTAGATTCTGAGTTATCCAGGTGAAAGATTTTCCCAAAGTATGTTAAGTTGTATGTATAAGCACATATCACAAAGACTACATCCAGACATGTACATTCAGTGTGGAGAACAGTTGGAGATACTTCTGTGAAATATTTGGAGGTACACTGGCCATCACTTCTCAGCCTTTGCAAAGATCAAGTGTGAGAAGAACTGGCCAGTTCATAGGAGTCTTTAAAGGTTTTGGCATAAAATTTATATCCTTATAAATTTTGAATAATATATTTGTGGTTTTGATAAGTTAATGAAGGGACTGTAAATAAGACGGATGAGAAGCAAATAAAACTCAATGCACAAAGGAGAGGAATGCCATTTGCTTATTTTCAAAAAGTAAAATACCTGGTGATTGTGCTGGCAAGACTTAAGAGCAGATAGGAATGTGTTTCTGGATGTGCAGCGAAGAGCTGGTCTTAGAGATGTAATGGGAGTAGCTCGTTTTTCAGAGTGCCCCATGGGGAGAGGCATACTTAGGCCTTGGAGCTCAGAAATCTAGACACCCTTTAGAGTTCAGCCTAACAACATACTCTACACATGTCTGGATATAAGGACCAAGTCTAAAGGTAAAGAAGTGATCAAAAGAATAACAATTTGTGTTACCACATTGTATTCATGATCCACTGGAGAAAAACGCAAAGATTGTCCCATATTTTACCAGTGATGCTTGCTATTTAGTGTATTTTCATTAATATAGTCATAAAAAGATTTTATTATGAACTAATAGCTCTTCAGCTCTGCCCCGGACGTTATGTCAGCCTCTCCTCTCCTTGCTAGGAGTTTTTCCTGCCACGTGCTTGCACAGGCCTTCTGCATGTTGTCACAGCTTCAAGAGTTCACACATATCATTGTTCTGTTGTGTCCCACGACATGGTTTCATTACTTTTGTACCTAGAATGTCAGGTTTTGTAATGTCTTTGATGTAATGTCTTCAGGAGTCCACACTGTCTCCAGGTTCATTTTGACACACTCTAAGTGTCTGAGGGAGAGGATGAAATAGAGAGCTTGGATATATTTTCGAAAGAATTTTAAGTAGTAATCATGGATTATATGTAATACGTAGTTTTTTGTACTTATCTTCCATTTCTCCAGTAGAAAAGAGAAGAAGTAATGTTCTTTGTCCATTTTGCTTAATTTTTTTTGTAAGTGATGTTGAGATGACAATAACGTGAAGAAATCACAACTGTAGGATTAGGAAAATGATTGTGCAACCTGGGATATTTAGACAGCCATAAGTACACTGATTGTCAGGGGAGGAAGCCCCGGATCTGAGAAAAAGAATGGAAAAATTTCAACCTTCTGTTCCAGCAATTTCACATGTAAGCAGATAAGTATGTTTAAGAAAAGGTCATTGAGACATGATGGTAATCATTTACTGAAGAAAAAAATTATGATCCATCGCCAAAATTCTCAAAGCTTTTTGTATCTTGATGAGCATCCTAACTTGTAAATCTGGTCCAAATAACTTTTGCATAAATGGCTGTTACAGTCCATGAGACAGGGATTCTGTTTTCTCTCATCCTGTGCAAAGAAGGGGAAAGTGGCAGCAGAAACCTTAACGCAGAGTCTTTCAGCAAGTGAGACAGAATGGGACAGATCTGCAGGAAAGACTGCAAACCTGACCTCACTGTGGAGAGCAGATGACCTGTGTAAATCAGCCCTGGGTTCCCTTCTGGCAATCAAGAATGTGTCCTCATTAACTGGGTTCTTTCTCTGCTCTCCATGTACATGGAGTATGGACTTTGATTGCTAATTGAAGTCTGATCAGAGTGAACAATTTAAAGTACTTCACTTTGTTACCTTAAGAAACATCAATATATACATCATGTATATCATATGTACCATTGATTAACATATACATATATCTCATTTAGACTTCAACCATATATATTAGTGTGTAGTATGGATTATGGATTACTACATGAAATGAATTGTCTTGTCAATTTATAATGAGGGTACATTTATTCTTCCAATGTATACATATGTTATTGTTATAGTTATTATCCAGGCTTTGTATAGAAGAAAATTGAGAGAATATGTAGTGAAGTAATTGCTAATGTCACATAGCTCAGCAGTAAAAAAAATCAGGTGTTAGTCCACAATGCCCCATTCTTAACAATTATTTTACTGCTTCTTCTGAGATATTTTCTCCTCTGATTCCATGCTCAAGTATATATTTATTTTCAAATATATATTGAAGGAGGGATTTCTTTGCAATAAACTATTTCCACAGAGAATTCTGTTGTTTTCTAAATGGAGACTTTTGATTCTGTTGCATATCTAGTTTCCTTAAGAGATTTTCTTTTTTGAATTCTCTCTCTTAAGAGTGGAAATCTTAGAACAAATTAAAGAATTGACTTTATGTTCTCAAAACACCAAACTTATGCCCTGCAACATCAAGTCTTAACCTTCCTGGTGTTCTAGAATCTCCGGGTCCTTTCCGAGTTGAACATCTTCCAGTGATTTTACCAGCAGCAGATTACTGAATATTCAAGATCAGTCGTGTGGTCTGTCCTCCAAGTTGTTTTCTTCTCATCTCTTTCAGTGAGTTTTGTCCCTGTTTCTGTCTCAAAGCACAAATTCTGCAAATAGTCAAGCCATTTCTCCAGCTGTCTAGGAACCCACTACTGTATGCAACATTGCCTGGAAAACCAACATTCTCTGACCAGGAGGTAAGAAGGCCAGACCTCTTTCCAAGGAGGAATTCTGAACTGCAAGCAGAGGAATGCCATGCTCTGCAGTCCTGTCCTTGCTGCGGTGTTCCAAAGTCCCTTCCATCTCTGTTTTCCTGCTTTCTTCTCTAAGCATTCTGTCTACTGGTAAGCCATCAGATAGCAAAACTAGACATCGTATTCTTCCAAAGCAGCTAAGGAATGCTAGGGAATTCATTCTCAAGAGAATGTAGACATCAGTGATGGGCTGCTTCTGTAAAGGTGTGCCTGAAAATTGGCATCCATCTGCACATCAGCTAAGATATTGATGTGCATTAACTGTGCACCTTGGCCAATCTTTGGAAACTGTTCTTCACAGAAAACACACAGCACAGATGTGGAGCCTCTGAACATGCTACAGCTTCCTGGACGTGCACTATGCTATGCTTTAAAAATTGTCTGAAAATTAATCTAGAAATCATGGATACACACACACACAGACACACAGACATACATAGACACAGACAGACAGGCAGACAGACAGACAAACACACACACACACACACACACTCATGTAAAAATCGTCAATCCAGAATGCCCATAAAGCAAGCTCGAGTTGATATTGAAATGTGAACTAGCTCTGTGAGGAAGTGATGTGGAAGCTGCACACCCAGAACAACTGGTCAACATGCAACTGGAGTCCTGAGCCTGTTTCTGTGAGCCAGCTCATTCAGAGATTTTCTTTCTAATGTGCAGGATGTAAAGGTCATGGCGGACCATGTTATTAGAGAAAACAATGGTAACAAATTATTTTAAAATAAACCCCCAAAACTATAGAAGACTGACATATAGATGTACTGCTTAAAAAATAAAATCATGGGGCTAGAGAAATGGTTCAGTGGTTAACAGCACTGGCTGCCCTTGCAGAGAGAGAGGTCCTGGATTTGGTTCCCAGCACCCACATGGCAGCTAACAACAGTTCCTAACTCCAGTTCCAGGAGATAAGATGCTTTCTTCTGTCCTCTGTGGGCACTGTATGCCATGGCTGCACTTGCATACATGCACAGAATACACACATACATTTTTTTAAAAAGCAAAAAAATAAAAATTACATTTATTTATGTATTTAAAAATGATCAATCCTTAGGCTGGAGAGGTGGCCAAGTAGTAAAAAACTCTCACTGCTCCTAAAAGGACCTGGGTTTTGTTCCCAGCATCCATCACAGGTGGTTCACAACATGGTGTAACTCCAGGTGCAGTGGATTCAGCCCGCAGGCCTCTGCAGGCCTCTACGCACATGTTCTGCACATACACTCACAAGGCTCACATGGATACATATAATAAAATAAGCAAATATATATTTAAAAGAGAGGTTCAGTTCCTGGACATAAACTGCACATAAGATGGGGGGGGGGCAGAGTAAGAGTATAGTGAGAAGAGATACTTGGTATCCATTAAACCCTAAATGGAAATGGGATGACTAAACACCCAGGGCTGAACCTATGGATGCCGGTAAGTATGCTTGTGGAGAAGGGGAAGATAAGAAGCCGCCAGAAGGGAGGTAGAAGGAACGCCGAGAGAAGTTTGGATCTGTAATTCCATATAGCCACAAGACACATCCTACCACAAAGATACATGCACAGCCATGTTTATAGCAGCTCTCTTCACAATAGCGAAGAGCTGGAACCAACCCAAGAGCCCCTCAACCGACTAGTGGATAGAGAAAATATGGTACATCTACACAATGGAGTTCTATGCAGTGGTAAAGAAAGATGACATCGTGAGCTTTGCAGGTAAATGGATGGAACTAGAAGATATTATGTTAAGTGAAGTAACACAGTCCCAGAAAAACAAAAAATGAATGGTATCCCTTGTGTGTGTGTGTGTGTGTGTGTGTGTGTGTGTGTGTGTGTGTTAATTTAATTGGTATTACCGTACACAGGGGGTTGTGCTCATCCCCAAAGTCATAGGTTCCAAAATATAAAGACCAGTATGGAGTCCCGGACCACAGCTTCAGCTCACAGGAAGGATCACAGCTTCAGCTCAGAGGAGGGGATCACAGCTTCAGCTCACAGGAGGGGATCACAGCTTCAGCTCACAGGAGGGATCACAGCTTCAGCTCACAGGAGGGGATCACAGCTTCAGCTCAGAGGAGGGGATCACAGCTTCAGCTCAGAGGAGGGGATCACAGCTTCAGCTCAGAGGAGGGGATCACAGCTTCAGCTCAGAGGAGGGGATCACAGCTTCAGCTCACAGGAGGGGACCACAGCTTCAGCTCACAGGAGGGGATCACAGCTTCAGCTCACAGGAGAGGATCACAGCTTCAGCTCACAGGAGGGGATCACAGCTTCAGTTCACAGGAGAGGACCACAGCTTCAGCTCACAGGAGGGGATCACAGCTTCAGTTCACAGGAGGGATCATAGCTTCAGCTCACAGGAGAGGATCCAGCTCTAGGTCACTGCAAGTGACTCCAGCTAAAGAGTCACAGAGGGGACCCTAACTTCAGATTCCTGGGAGGGAAACTCCACTACAAGTACCCTAACTTCAGATTCCTGGGAGGGAAACTCCACTACAAGTACCCTAACTTCAGATTCCTGGGAGGGAAACTCCACTACAAGTACCCTAACTTTAGATTCCTGGGAGGGAAACTCCACTACAAGTACCCTAAATTCCTGGGAGGGAAACTCCACTACAAGTACCCTAACTTCAGATTCCTGGGAGGGAAACTCCAGTACAAGTTCCTGGGATGAAACCACAGCTCAGGTTCATGGGAGACAATTCCAATCTCCAAGGAGGACTGGGCTCTGGATCATCAGAAACAGGCACACTCCAGCTCAGGAGAGGGGAACACGGCTCCAGTCTCCTGGGAGAAAACCACAGTTCCAGGTTCTCAGGACAAGAACGCAGCTTCAGCTTCTTGAAGAGGTATCCCAGCTGCAGGTTCTTGGGAGATGAAGCCAAGTTCCAGGCTCACAGGAAGGGCTCGCCATTGCACTTAGCTGGTTCCTACTATAGTCCTGTCCCTGCTGCTCCATCCACATTCATGTACTTGTGCTCAAGAGAGAGCACTTGGTTCTGTGCAGCAAACAAAGGCAACAGCTACTTATTGCCTTAACTTGTCCCTTGAGGGACACCGCCATTGGAAAAAACCACCTTTCCCTTTCGCTCAAGGATACACATGGAGCCTGTGTTTTGCTGTTGTTTCCTCACATGATCAGTGTTCTGCTTCACTTCCTTTGGTAACTGGGGCTCTCACAGCATCCTTCCTAGCCAGGGCGGCCAGAAGTTAGACCTCTAACCTGGTCTTGTTTGCTGAGTCACTATTGCTGCCATCTTGGCTCTTCAGCTACTCTCTCTCTCAGTTGCCAAGTCCTTCCCCTGGGGCCCATCCTGTCACCTGGATGATGGCTGGCCATCATGGGTGTTTGTTTCCGCAGCCACAAGCAGGCCCAGCCGCTAGAAATAGAGGCACACAGGTTGGGGGTAGTCTCCCAATCTTACCCATGGTCACATTTGGTTGTGTCACCAGGCTGCCAACTTGGCTCCCCAGGCACCTTGCCTCTTCATTGCCAAGAGCCTTCTCACTGTGCCAGGCTTGTCACTTAGCTGATGACAAGCATGCTCCCAGGTCCAGCCCTTGGAGATGCACCCAGGGCAAGGTTACAACCACTCCTGACTGACCCTTCAGCCAGCCCATCCCATGAAGTCAGGTGGTCCTGGGGCTGGTATCAGGTGTTGACCTCCCAGGACAGGGGTTTCCACATCTTTTTTTGTTTCTTTGTTTTGTTTTGTTTTATTGAATTTTTTAGATTTTCATACAGTGCAATTTGATAGTATTTAGATTACACCACACACACACACACACACACACACACACACACACACACACACACGCACAGGCACACACATGGGGCTTATAGAGGCTAATTGGCCATTTAATGTTCCAGGTATTAGTGGGATGGGTTTTTTCCTGGTTCCAGTAGTAGTTTTCAGAGCTTAGGTTGAAAACCGTGTGGCATCTTTATGGCATGTGGGCAGCGGTGTGGTAGCTCCCTTACTGCTGACTCACGTTCAGGACTGTTATTTACCAAATACTCTTTTGGCGTTCAGTTTGCAGACCAACGTCTCTGTGGGCAAGAGTTCACCTGGCCAAGGGGGCAGAGAAAGCAAGCACAAAGAGTCGGGGAGATGCGGTCATTAGCTGCTCTCAGTGCGGTCCAACAGCTCCTCTGCTCCCCTCCAGAGCTGTAGGGTTGATTCAGGGAAACATTGACCACCTTACTTTCTTTTTAATCTGTTAAATGTGAGGTTTTTATTAAGGCTGGACTACATGTAAAACAATGGAGATATTTATCTAAGACATGATTACAGAAGATATTTATCAACAAACAGCAACATTCAAAAATCTTGGTTTTGGTTATGGTTTGGTTTCATTTGTTTTCTTGAGACAAGGTCTCCTTATAGCCCCAGCTGGCCTGGAATTCTCTGTGTAGAGCAGGCCAGCCTCGATCAGTCCCACGGAGACACACCTGCCTCTGCCTACCAAGTTCTGGGATTAAAAAAATAAAGGACGCCAGGCGTGGTGGCACACGCCTTTAATCCTAGCACTCGGGAGGCAGAGGCAGGCGGATCTTTGTGAGTTCAAGGCCAGCCTGGTCTACAGAGTGAGTTCCAGGACAGCTGGGGCTACAGGGAGACCTTGTCTCAAAAAGACCAAAATTAAAAAAAAAATAAAAATAAATAAATAAATAAAATAAAGGACTTGCTTATGTTTAATTTATTTTTTCTTATTTACCCAGTATCGAATTGGCTTGTAAATAGTGCTCGTATAAATTGGTTCGGCTTCCTTTTGGCTTATGGTAAAGTTAAAACTTTGAGGGGAAAATGTCGGAACTCCAGTCTCCCCAACAAGCTAAGTAAGCTTGGCCCCCTGGATAGAGCACCAATTAAAGAGACAAAAGGAAATAGCAAATTACAGAGAGGACTTTTTTGTTTTTGTTTTTGTTTTTTATTTTCTTTTTTCTTTTCTTTTTTTTTTTTTTTTTTTTTTTTTTTTT
>VZQC01000883.1:1109938-1257486 GCA_009823505.1 Rhizomys pruinosus | reverse complement strand
TTTTTTTTTTTTTGGTCTTTTTGAAAAGAAAGGACTTTTTAAAGTGTGAGAGCATTAAGTAATTTAAGACACGATTGGTTATGCTCCAGGGGACAATTTTTCCATTTTGATAATGGCTGTTCTCTGAAACGTTAAACTCTTTATTCTAAGGCCTAAGAGGGTGACTTATTTCTGTGCTCATATTTTTTGTATGTATGTGAATATAGGAATATTAACATTTTGGGGGGATTCTTTTTGAGACAGTAGCCCCAGCTGTCCTGGAACTCACGGAGATTGGCCTGATTCTGCCTCCTGAAAGTGGATCCGTAGTCCTTGACTTTTGAAAATAAGTAATTTGGGATTAAACTCGTTTCCACTGACAAGCTGGAAAAGCAAAGCTAAAACGCCCAACGTGGGACTCAAACCAAGGACTCTGGACTTAAGGGTCCAAAGCCCTACTGACTGAGCTAGTCAGGCAACAAGACCAAGCAACCTTTCTAGGTCCTTTTGAAGGACTTGCTTTCCTTTAATTCACTTCTGGGGTTGTAATGAGTGTTTAAGAAACCTTTAAGCCGTTTTTGTTTGTTTGTTTGTTTGTTTCTCTCTTTATTTTCTGTAAGATCTCATGACTCTGGATCATATTTGGTTTCTGCTTCCATTTGCCAAGACTTCTGTTGTTTAACCCCAAAGTGTGCAGGGCCCTCTAGTAGACACCACGGGGTCCAGGAAGAGACACCCGACATATCTATAGGAGGGATTTTCAACACAACCTCTCTTTGGGCATGCTGGTGTGTGCCTTTGATCCTGGCCATAGGAGGCGAAGACAGGCAGGTCACTGAGAGATCCAGGTCAGCCTGGGCTGCCTCCTGGGCTGGCTATGACTAGTGAGACCCTGTCAGGAAAAAAAAAAAGATAATAAATAAATAAATAAATAAATAAATAAATAAATAATATCTTTATTGTTTTGAAAATGCACCAAGGTGCGCCAAGATGAGAGGTTGGAAGGGACCCGTGGGTGCTGGAAACCAAGCTCAAACCACCTGGAAGTGCAGCTTGTGTCCACAACTGCTGAGCCATCTCTCTAGACCCAGCTTCACCCCTTTTTAAGGCAGAAGAGTGTTTCATTGCACACATGCACCACATCTTGTGTATTGATTGATCTGAGGATTGGGTTGTTTTCACATCTTGCTACAGTGAGTGATACTATGAACAGTAATGTTCAGACACTCATCCAAGTCCTACTTCCAAGAATTCTGAATTGTGGGATCATACAATTTCAGAAGAAACTTTTAAAATTAGATGGTGGTGATTATTGTATACTGAGAAATACAATTTAAAAGGGCTAACTTTTTTGAGGCTGGAGGAAGAACCTGGGTTCAATTCCCAGTACTCATGAGGCAGCAAACAACCATCATCCTTGACCTCCCCAGGCATTGCATTTACACAGTCATACACAAAATACTAAGTATTTTCAGAAGGGCCAAGTTTTGTGTTTGAAAGTTACACATTTCAGGTTTTGAACAGGATCTCATTATTGTGCCCAAGCTGATTTCAAACTTCTACCTCTGATGGGACTAGAGGTATGTGTCATCATACCTGGTAATACCTGCTATTTTATTTATTTTTAAGTTTTTTTGTTTTGCTCTGTTTTGTTTTGCCTTTTTGAGACAGGGTCTCCCTATAGCCAGCCCCAACTGTCCTGGACCTGGCTATGTCGACCAGGCTGGTCTTGAACTCACAGAGATCTGCCTGCCTCTGCCTCCTGAGTGCTGGGATTAAAGGCCTGCATCACGAGGCCTGGCTATTTCTAAGATTATTGATTACATATTTACTTACTTCTTTATTCTGTGTGGTGGATGTGTGGTGTCTGTGTGTGTGTGTGTGTGTGTGTGTGTGTGTGTGTGTGTGTGTTTGTAGGTCACAGACAGCTTTGGGAAGTTGCTTCTCTTCCACCATGTGGATCTCAGAGGTCAGTTAATTCATCAGGTTTTATAGTGAGTGACGTTAGCTGTTAAGCCATCTTACCAGCCCTATATCATCTCTTATGTTATCTGTATGTTAATCCATGAATTACATTTTTTCTGTTAAATATGACAGGGTCTTACTGTGGCTTATAGCATCTCTTAACCATTAGAGGATGTAAGCTTGTGGCATCAGCCGTGGGTTATTCTTCCAAGGAGAGAGCTAATAGCCAATTAGATTTGGGATATACAGGCATATGGCTACCACTGCTGCACAGTATTTCCAGGCAGGTGAGGAGGTGTAGCTGGTGCTGACAGAGGAGTCTTGCTTGACTCAAGGAGACCTATATTTGCTTTATTGGTTTAGTGGCATTTGGTAACACTCTCTGGTATTCCAGAGACCATCTGTACACTTGCAAGTGTGGTCTCAATACATCTTTCCCATGTTTACAACAGGTCTTCGACAGCAGGGCCTTATCACCTCTCTTCTTGCAGGTATCCCAGTTTGGAGGCAAGGAGCCTTTACGTTTTGTGGGGGCTTGGATCCCCTGACCAACATCTCCTTGGTAGAATAATCCATTGCTGATGTCAGAGCTCCTGAATTAATATATTTTGCTTAAGTGCATAGCTTAAGGAGACTTTAGTATTATATTTGGTTCTGAATAGGGAATAATCCTTTTCACAGTTCCTATGTCTATTAGTCATTTAAAGAAGGCAGTTTTACCTGTTTTTTTTTATTTAATTTTTATTGATGGTTTGTGCATTTCATACATCATTTTCCAATTCAGATCAGGCATATTTCCCTTTCCCTTCCCCCCCACCCCCACCCTATCCCAGATCATGTATTCTTCCATAACTGTCCTGCATCTTTCAGATTTTTTTTTCATTTTTTAGCTATAAGTGATAATCCATGAGTATAAGCATCCTTCGTGCAAAACCAATCTACCTGTTTTATAAGAGATTACCTCTATAACAGTTGGCTCCAATTTACAGTTGGAGAACGACCTCATCATCATCATCATCATATTTCTCCTTTTTCTATGGGGGGTAGGTAAGAAATTCTCTCATATTAAAACATTCATGACACCTAGAAGGTAAGTTTCGTTAGGACTCATTATAAATAATTGTTACAAGTATGATGTCAAAGATGTTATTTTAAAAGAAAGATTAGGGGGTTGAAGGGATGGTTCAGCAGTTAAGAGCACTGGCTTCTACAGAGGACCTGGGTTCACTTCCCAGCACCTACAGGGCAGCTAACAACTGTTCATGACTCCAGTTTCAGGAGATCCAACACCTTCTTCTGACCTCTGTGAGCACTGGACAACACAGGTGCGTTAATTATTATGACAAACTACATTGTGGGCATAGACACAAATGTTTAGATGGTGTGTGGGTTTTCTGTAAAGGCTGACAAGTTCTTAGCGTGGCTTATAATGTTTCCTAACCACTAGAGGGCGCTAAGCTTATGGCATCAGTTGTGAGCCATTCCTCCAAGTAGAGAGCTAGTAGCCAATTAGATTTGAGGTGCACAAATATTTGGCTGCCACTAGCTGCACAGTAGCTCCAGGCAGGAGCAACCTTAATTTTGGAAATGATTTTGTGTTTCTCATTAAGTGTCAGACCATCTTAATTTTTGTGAACAAAAATAAATGTCCTATTCATGTTTCAAAATAAATCTGAATAAATTACTGCTCTTACCAAAAACAAATTCTATCTTTAAAATTAACAAGATAAAAAATAACAATAATCAAGCATATATATATATATATAATATATATATTATATATATATATATACCAAAGCAAATAAACAACAAGTCACATCTGCTTTGCTAAGCAGGGTCTCATAAATGAAATTCTATTTCCTTTTGTTTTTTACCTTTTCTTCCAGGCTGGCCTTGATTTCACAGAGATCTGTCTGCCTTTGTCTCCCAGAGTGCTGGGAAAAAAGACATGGAGCACCATGCCTGGAAAACAAGTTGTTTATTCAGTTTTTATTGCCCATTATATTTAACTTTTCTAAGCAGGGAGTTGTGAGAACATTCCATGATTACTAAATGGGACCAGCATCAGTGGCAAGGGAGAGGATTAAAAAGGGTGCATGTGAGAACGGAGCTCACCTGTATCCATTTCTTTAAAAGGTTTGTTTTCATTGGTCAACTGGTCTGTTTTTGTGCCAGTATCAAGCTGTTTTTATGACTATAGCCCTGTAGTATAGTTTGATGTCTGGTAATGAGAGATCCCCCCTGTATTGCTCTTTTCACCCAGATTGCTTTGCTTTGGCTACTCGGGGTCTTTTTTTTTTCCAAATGAAATTGAGGATTCTTTTTCCAAACCATGTGAAGAAGCCCTTGGGGATTTAGATTGGGATTGCATTAAATCTGTATACAAGTTTAGGTAGAATGGACATTTTATTACTCCTTATTTTTATTTTCCCAATCCATGAGCAATGGGAGGTTTTCCCCATCTCCTGATGTCTTCTTCAACCTGCTGGATGGTGGGACCCATGAGCTGTGTGGGTTTGGGCACAACTGCTTGCAAATTGGTTTTACATGAAGGATGCTTGTACTCACAAATTATCACTTATTGTTAAAAAAAATGAAAACAAAACAAAACAAAAAAGCAGAGAAAGATGCAGAAAACTTACGGCAGAATGCATGATCTGGGATGAGTAGGGGTGGGGTGGGGGGGAAGGGAAGGGGATATATGCCTGAACTGAATTGGAAAATGATGTATGAAATACACAAAGCATCAATAAAAATAAATAAAGAAAGAAATAAAAGTTAAAAAAGGTTTGTTTTCTGTCATATATTATATAGGTAATAGATTCAGTAGGAAAGATTGGGAGAATACTAGAGCTGGTGAGTAAGAGAGAGGGAGGAGGAGAGGGGGAAGAGGAGGGAGAGGATGGAGGAGGAGAGGGGGAAGAGGAGATGGAGAAGAAGAGAGGGAGGGATAGAGAGAGGGAGAGAGAGGGAGAGAAACAAATGTGACAGAATAAAGAGAACAAGAAAGAGAGGTCCTCCCCTTAAGAAACACACCACCGCTGAAGCTTGAGGCAGCAATCACATATTATTAAAACCAAGTGCATAACGTTCTGTGGAACTGGTCTCTACTAGCTGATGCAGAGTGATCCCTCTCAGATGGACGGTGTGAGGAGAGTGATCCCTCTCAGATGGAAGGTGTGAGGAGAGTGAACCTCTCAGATGGAAGGTGTGAGGAGACTGATCCTCTCAGATGGAAGGTGTGAGGAGAGTGATCTTTTCAGATGGAAGGTGTGAAGAGCTGTGTTAGTGGCACCAGAGAGTAAGCATGCCAGGAGGAACTCCCAATTCCTAACCCCAGGGCTCCTGTCAGGAAGAATCTCCTGGGGATCTTTAAATGACAGATCCCTCAAAGGGGATGTGCAGAAACAGTGAGCCCAGGACTATCCCCCAGGAGGTGTGGTCCGTTCTGGAAAGGGCACTCTCAGGGGCTGGAAAGCTTTGCATCCCACTTCCGAGGATGCTCTTCACGACCAGGGCTGGGGCAACTGTCAATCAAGTAGAAAATGTTTTGTGCTGGTTTAATCAGTGGTATGAACAAGTTTAGTCAGTAACTACACACTATTTTAGTGTCTAAAGACCATCTGTGTTGGTTAAAAAACATGGCTTTCTCTTCAAAATTGCGTAAACCTATTTTTTCAGTAGCTTATTCTCAAGTTAGAATTATCTAGAAAATTAAATGAATGTCTATGTTGGCTTTGAGACTAGAGCTTGGATCCAAGATAACAAAGGTACAACTTGAGAAAGTGCCCCCACCCCGTTTAATCGTTCCTGCATCTTCATCAATAATATTTCAAGATATTTTCATAATATTCTACTTTTAAGCAGGTCTTTATTCTATTATGTATTTCTTTATACTCAGTTCTTATTATAGATAAAACAGTTTGATTTCACTATGAATTAAAAATGACTTTTGGGGGGGAGGCTGGAGAGATTGCCTAGAGATTAAGAGTGCTGATTGCTCTTGCAGAGGACCTGGGTTCAATCCCCAGCACCCACATGGTGGCTGAGAACCATCTTTAACTCCAGTTCCAGGTGAATCTGATGCCCTCTTCTGACCTCCATGGCATTGCATGACACAGGTGCACAAACCTGCGTGCACCTGTGTCATGCAATGACACAGTACATACATATACATTCAAAAATAAATAAAATAAAATAAAAACAATAAAAAAGAACTTTTAGGGCTAAGTTTTGTGCTTAGGAGGCAAAAGGAAGTGAATCTCTGTAAGTTCCAGGCTAGCCTGGTCTACATAGCAAGTTCTAGACCAGTTGGGACTACAAGGAGACCCTATCTCAAAAAATATTATTTGCTTATATTCAGAAATATCACAAGCTGTATTTACTATGAAATAATTCTTAAACCTCATTTATTTTGTTTCAGAAGGAAAAAAAATCACTTGATATCACTCATATGATATGAGGGCTCATGCAAACTATGAACTCAAAGAAGTGATTTTTTTATACCATCACATGTTAGCTTGTGAAATTAAGAAAAAAAAAGGGTTCTTAGAGTTAACATGAATTTTGTTACACACAGAATAATGATGCATTACATATCAAAATCTAATACATACATAATCCACATGTATTTCATAAAATGTGTAACATGTGTGTTACCATTTGTGAGGAAAAACATGGTTGTTCTGAGATTCTGGGTTCAGGATGTGAAGATAAATGATGTGTCTGGGAAAATAATTTCATCTTAATGTGGAAAGCTCTGGAATAAGAACAAAGCCTTTAGAATGACATTATTCTGAGAAATACTGTGTTCTGTCACCCTGTTTCCAGCAGTGTCATTGGTAACCATGGACCAGAGGGCCTCTGCAGGCAGAGTGGAAACACTGTGCAAACAATCTCATCTGTCAAAATCCACATTACTTCCATAAAATGAAGCCCTATTGCAGACAATACCAGCCAATTTTACTGCTGCTCTAATCACAACTAAGGAACGGGATCAGCCTAGATGATCGCAATAGAAAACATGGTATATATACACATTGGAACTTTATTCAGCCATAAAGAAAATGAAATCATGACATTTTCAGGAAAATAGATGTATCTGGAAATTATTAAGCAATATTACCCAGATTCTGAATGACAAATATGTTTTCTCTCATATGTATATTGTAGATTTTAATTTTTATGTAAGTGTTTAAATGACTGTTGGTGTAGGTCAAGAAAATGGAGGGAACCATGGGAGAGATGGTAGAGGATGAAGAGGGAAATAGAATGCATGTGCCATAGAGCTCGACGGGGTCTAAAGGGTTTGGTGGGAGGTAGTGGGGACAGGGGAGAGGAGGATAAGGGATCAGAGTATGTATGAAGGGGTGGAGATACAGGTCAGCAGATAAGAGCACTGGCTCCTATTGTAGAGGACCTGGGTTCAGTTCCAACACCCATATCATGGGTAAAACTGTCTGAAATTATAGTTTCAAGGGATCCAAATGCCTTCTTCTGGCTTCCATGGGCTTTGTATGACATGGATGTACTTATATACATTCACACAAAACACACACGCATACACACACACACACACACAAATAAATCAATCTGAGTATGTATCAAAGTACCACAATTAAACCCATTCCTTTCTTCTATGTTAATTGATTAAAACAAAATTTAAAGTCCCATTATTTTAACTGCATTGAGTTGGGATTTTTTTATTTATTATATTTTTTGTATGTGTATGAATGTACTGTCTGCATGTAGGTCTGTGCACCCATGTCCTGCAATGCCACGGAGGTCAGAAGAGGGCCTCGGATTCTTCTGGAACTGGAATTAAAGGCGGTTCTCAGTGGCCATGTGGGTGCTGGAGATTGAACCCTGGTCCTCTGTAAGAGCAGTCGGCGCTTTTAACCACTAGGCCATCTCTCCAGCCCCGAGTTGGGATTTTTTTTTTTAAATTAAGTCTTTCTATTTTCCTTTTTACTCCTACTTTTTGTCTGTTAATGTGACACCTGGTCTTCTATATCAGACACTCCCTCACGACATCATGATGCTCACATAGTACTGTAAGGCTCTTGAATGGGGTCCAAGTACCATTTTGTCTTCTGATTTTAGTTTCCTTCATGAGGAACCCCTCGAAAACCTTTCTCAAATACTCTATTCTTCCCATGATTCTCCTCTCAGAATAATCTCCAACATCTTGCTCAATAACAAGAGTAAAAATCCATGTATCTCTGTGTGAATATCTTGCCTGCCTGTTCCTACTACTGTGATGAGAAGTGTGTGGAGTTTGAAGTCAAATAGTTTTCAAGGAAACTCATCTAGATTTCTCTGGCCCTCAAAGCCTTAGGCACAAATGATTAAGTGACAGTTAACACTCCTCTGTGTTCTCATCTGTTGATAAGGGGCCTTCAGTTTGCTTCCTCATATCCTTTGAGAATCTCCGAGAGCACCCTAGAGCATCTGTCTAACTGTGGTTAGGATGCTCATTTCCACAGCCCATTCTGGCAGTCAATGACTCATGCCACTGAGGCCCCTGTGCATGGGTCTCACCCCTCTGCAGGCACTGTGGCCTCTCCAGGTCTCACCTTTCTTGCTGCTCCATCAACACAAAGGTTGCTGAGACACTGAAAGTAGAGATGTTCCTCTTTCCCGTGGATTAAAGAGCTGCAAAGAAGTATGGTATGTGTTCCCATGACTTCCAAAATTCATTAAACAAAAGGGGACAGCATACATGTTCACTCTCTACAGAAGCATGAACACTGCACACTTTAATCTCAGAAATGCTACAGGCTGTGAAAAGAAAGCATATGTTTATCTAGCCATGGGAATCATGTACCTACATTTTTTCCTTCTCCAAAAGATAAAACCTTACTATAGTATTCAAATAGGAATGCAAAGATAGATCAAAGTGGAAGGAACTAGAATGCTCTTCCCATTTTGGCTGTCTGTCACACATTTGCCCAGTCTTGAGGGGAACTACATCTTTCTTTCTCAACTTTTCAAGTTATGTTCCATGGCATTGGAAAAAACTTTTTAGAAAGGTGCTTCAGTGTGGTATGGAAAGAAACTTTTGATAGTTCTTCATCAATCATCAAGAGTTAGGATGTAGCTAGAGTCCTTGAGTAGTACCCTTGAACCTCCAGATCCCATCCCCAATACCACATGATGGGACATAGTGTAAATTCCTATTTTGTCAGCATTCAGAGTGAAGACAGGAAGAGCAGAAGTGTGTTATCTGTGGCTACTTGGTGAATTCTACGAACACACACACACAATGCAAACACACAATACATACACAATACACACAATGCACACACAATGCACACACAGACACACATAATGCACACACAATGTACACACACAATGCACACACAGTGCACACACACAGAATGCACACACAGACACATACAATGCACACACAATGCACATACATAATGCACACACACAGACACACACACTGCACACACACAATACATACACAATGCACACACAATGCACACACACAATGCATACACAATGCACACACAATGCACACACAGATACACACACACACACACACACACACACACTTCCCCTCTTGCTTGGCCAGTGCTGCCCTGTAAAACCCAAATCAAGCCTTACCCTTGAGAGACCCACCCCCAAGTGAGAGATTCAGAGACAAGACTCAATGCAAAAGCAAGAGGTTTATTCTTCCAGCATGTGGGGGTTCGCCTGTACAACAGGGAGAGGTGAACCCCAAGCAATCTCTGCATACAGGTTTTATACACTTAGATCAGGGCAGGTTACAGTAACAGCAACAGGGCATCTTTCTATTGGCTCCCCGGGGTGACCTTTACAGAGTTTGGCTGGTTGCAGATGAGGTGATATTCAGCATACTTGGGTCTTCAGGTGGCTTGGGGCCAGGGCCCTCAGGGCAGTTATTCCTGGAATTATAACTGACTGTGGTTTCCTTTTATCTGCTAAACTAGGGAAGGGTTGCTATAGTTATTTTGCAAATTTTTTTTTAATTTTTTTTTATTAATTTTATTTATTTCTGTATGTGTACGAATGTATTGTCTGCATGCAAGTCTGTGCACCCGTGTCGTGCAATGCCGCGGAGGTCAGAAGTGGGCTTCGGATTCCCCTGGAGCTGGAGTTCTCCTGGAGTTGGAGTTTCAGATGGTTCTCAGCCGCCATGTGGGTGCTGGGGATCGAACCCGGGTCCTCTGCAAGAGCGGTCGGCGCTCTTAACCGCTAGGCCATCTCTCCAGCCCGGCACTTCTTTCTAAATGAATCAGCTGTCTTGGTGTTCTTCCTTTTCTTCCCTTGTATTTCCCATTTGCTCACTGTAGCGAATCAGCTGACTTGGTGTTCTTCCTTTTCTTCCCTTGTATTTCCCATTTGCTCACTGTAGTGAATCGGCTGTCTTGGTGTTCTTCCTGTCCTTTCCCTTGTATTTCCCATTTCCTCACTGTAGTGAATCAGCTGTCCTGGTCTTCTTCCTTTTCTTTCCTTGTATTTCCCATTTTCTCACCATAGTGAATCGGCTGTCTTGGTGGTCTTCCTTTTCTTTCCTTGAATTTCCCATTTGCTCACTGTAGTGAATATTTTCCCATAGCCTGTGCCAGCACGTTACAGTAATAGAGGAAGTCTCGTGTTCCCCCTGCAGACCTGGAGCATGGAAGCCACCAGGCCATGACCTTCTCACTCTGATCCAGTATCAGCTGACTGCATTCAGGCATTTCTTGGACCTGTTCTCTGAGTGTCCACATCAGCTCCAGACACACCACCCTGATGCATGTCTAGTTTCATGTGACATAACTTGCTACAAAGTAAGTTTCCATTGGCCTGTCATATGTGTTTTCAACTTATATGACAAAAATAATCAAGTATGACTCATTTATATGATTTAAGAGGACTCACTTCAGTGTTCTGGTGAAATCCATTTATCAATAACTGCTATTGACAATGGGTTTGAATTCCAGGGATTTCAGTTAAACTAATGAGTATGAATATCCCCTTTCTTAGTACCACTAGGGAATGGATCATTCTTACAAACTGTTCCAGGGACTTGGAAGGAAATACACAGGTGCATATGGTCATTTTAAGGATAATAAATTAAGGAAGTGCTCACACAAGCTTCTAAGCACCCAGGAGTGCATGGAGACCACTGAACAGAGGCTGAAGCCCCTATGGCCAAAGCTGGAGCAGCTCAAACAGCCAAATAAATTCTGATAGATAACTCAAAAATAAAATAAAAACATTTAAATAAGCTGTGAACTAAGTTAGTAAATGAGCATTGGACACATTTCCTATGAGAGCCTAGAAGACCTCCTCTGCATCAGGCAAAGGAGTGACTAAGACCTTGATCAGAGTCTGCAACCAAAAGAGGTATCAGCTAAACATTAATAATTCTGAATAAAGAACAGAATTTAATTAATATGAATACAAATGGTTTTTTAGCTTGGCTAATTATGGAGAGGTTATCATACAAATGTAATACTAGGGCTGGAGAGATGACTCAAAAGTTAAGAGCATTGGCTGTTCTTGCAGAGAACCTGGGTTCAAATTCTAGTACCCACATGGCAGCTAACAACCATCTGTAGCTCTAGTTCCAGGATATCTGACATCTTCTGACCTCTGCGGGCACTGGATAACAGGGGTAGCCATATACACACAGGCAATACACTCTCACATTAAATAAAATAAATACAAATTTAAAAACAAAATGAAAACACATGTACTATGTTCATAGAAGAACCAGGGCATGAAGCATGGGGAGACACTTGCACTGGTTTTCTAAAGTTTACTCAAAACTAAATTACTATAAAGGCAAAGAACTCATGAGAGCTGGAATGATGGTTCAACAGTTAAAAGCCCTTGTGGCTTTTTCACAGGACCTAGGTTGTGTTCTCAGCACCAACTGGGGACTCATACCTATCTGTAAGTCCAGTTCCAGAGGATCTGACACTGTCTTCTGGACCCTGTGGGCTTCTGCATGTACACAGTGCATACCAAGTGTTGCAGGCTCACATGTAAATAAAAAAAAATAAAACTTAAGAATATAAATGAAAATACTCATCACAAAATATAAATACAAACCTTGCACAATGCTTTAATCAGACACCAATTCTCATACTGCTATTTTCTTATGTTATACTATTATACAGAAAATACAAGTAAAAGCAATTTGTAAAATCAGAAGTAAACTCTTAAGGATGTGTCATGTCATTTATCTTCCCATTCTGCCCATACCTTTATGAAAAAGGTTTAAGCTAATTGTTATTAAGCAAAATATCCAACAATCCATTGGATATAAAAGGCAATTGTTTCATTGAGAAAATTAATGGTTTTTTTTTTGGTTTTTTTTTTTTTTTTTTTTTTTTTTTTTTTTTTTTTGGTCTTTTTGAGACAGGGTCTCCCTGCAGCCCCAGCTGTCCTGGAACTCGCTCTGTAGACCAGGCTGGCCTTGACCTCACAAAGATCCGTCTGCCTCTGCCTCCTGAGTGCTAGGATTAAAGGCATGTGCCACCACGCCTGGCCTGAAAATTGTTTTTTTAACCTATATCTCTACTGTACATCTTTATTATAAAAATCTCCATTAAACATACATAATCATGACTAGGAGGTAAACAGTAAGATTCTTTACTGAAAGAACAAATTTTCAGTGCATAGAATCAATATTCTTGGAACATCCTCAAAAGAAAAGACTAGAAGGAAAAGAAATCAAATAACCCACACTGGCATTATATGACGTGGAGTAGTTAAACTTCTTCTGTTGAATCTGGCAGCCTCCCTGTCATCTAACAGATAAATTTCTTTACCAGAACTCTCAAGTCAGCTAAAATGCACACCAGACATGCTTGAGCCAGACTGCATCAGCTGAGGAAGCAATGTTGGTGGCCACAGACGTAAAGAACCCAGGTAGAGGAAATTCTGAATTAGGCCGTCTCCAGTCTAATTCTCCTGCGCCCCAATCCCTCTTTCTTTCTCTGAGCCCCCGTCTAGCATTTTGGATTTCAAATTGATTAGACTATACTGAGTCATAAATTTAAAAATAAACATGGATCAAGTGTGTGTGTCTAAGGTGGATGTGTTCTTACCTTTCAGACAGATGGCTATGAATTCAAATAATTTTCTTTTGGGGAAACCTAAACATATTTTATCTGCCTGTGTCCTAGTCAGCGAAGCACCAGAGACAGCTGGAGCCTGTGCCACACCGAAAGCCATTAAACACCCTATGGTTCTTGTTAAGGGAAATTATTTTCAACTGTGTGCCAAGTGGCTCCTTCCCAGAATGCTTTAGGAGGCTGAAACCATGTGTGAGCTAAAGGGTTTGAGTATATACAGTACACACATGTACAAATAAAACCTTAAATTTGCACAAGCAATAAAAAACCTACAACTTGAATAAGAAAAAATAGAGGTTCTAAGTGTTGTTTATGATGTCTTTACTGTTTACTGTCTTGAGTCCTGAGGCTGAACCAGAAAGTTATACTATGGTAATTTGTTTTAAAATGTATTTTATAAAGACAGAAAACAATGTCTGTATTACTCAACTTGACTTACTTACAGGTAGTCAGGTTTAAAATTTGCAAAATGTGTTTCTTTCTCCCAAGAACAATACTGACCATTCTAAGGTTAATGCTTATATTTATGTATATATTTATGTGTACATGGTAAAACTTATAACACTTGCCTTACATACACACACACACACACACACACACACACACACACAGAGGATGCCTAAACCCTTACCTTAAATTTATGAAACACTTTTTATTGCAGGAAATATCTTTGTGGTTCTCCATAATCCTCCCAGTTCAATGAAAATTGGTATTCATTGCAGCTTGTGTTTTGAGACAATAGCTTATGTCGTTAGAATTCTTATGTTTTAACAAAAGCTCCTTTTACTTATTTTGTTTGTTTCTTAGGAGTTTTGTTTTTAAATATAATATTTTTATTAACTGTGAAACTTTATACATATGTATATATGTATGTATATATTTTCTTGTATCCCCAGCTGTCCTGGAAATTGCTGTATAGACCAAGCTGGCCTTGATCTCACAGAAATCCACCTGTCTGAGTGCTGGAATTAAAGGCATGTACCACTATATCCAGCTTTTTAATTAGATAGATAGATGATAGATAGATGATAGATAGATGATAGATGATGGATAGATGATAGATAGATGATAGATAGATGATAGATAGATATGCATAATTGTTTTGCCTGCATAGATGAAATGCACCATGTTAGTACAATGTCCACTGTTAGATTCTCAGAATGTTCTTAGCCACCCTGTGGTTGCTGGGAACCTCTGCAAGAGCAGTCAGTGCTCTTAACTTCTGAGCCGTCTCTCCACCAATACATTAGAATGTACTTTGATCATATTTATAGCCTATGGCTCCCCCCAATCCTCCCAGATCCACTCTCCTACCCACACCTCCTCTACTCCATGTCCTCTCCTTTGATTCTGAGGTGTGCTTCTCACATCTTCATGTATGAGGTATTTGCTGCAGTGTGTTTGACCCACCAGTGGGTTAAAGGTCATACCTTTAAAGGATACTAACATTTTTCCTCAGAAGCAATCAACTGTGAATAGTTCCTGAGATGGGAGTAGGAGTTTATGAGATCCAACACCATCATGCTGGAATGGTGTCTGACTTGATCTTGTGAAGTCTTATACAGGCAACTGTATGTGCTATGACTTCATGAATTTTGTGTTCCTGTCATGTCCAGATGCCAATGCTTTGGTCCAGGACTCCCTGACCCCTGGATCTTACAACCTTTCTGTCCCCTCATCCACTATGGTCCTTGGGCAGTTGGGGAAGAGAGACATAGATACCCCATTTGGGGGGAGCATGCCACATGTATTCTCTTCTGTTTGACCAGGTGCTAGTTTCTGTGTTAACTTCTGTCCACTATCTAACAAAACATCTGATGAGGTCAGAGGGCTGCACTAATCTCTGCATATGGAGATAAACTTAGAGGACAGTTTGAAACTGTGCTAATTTAACAAACTGAAGTAGTAGGCTCACCTCTGGGGCCTGTAAGCTTCGCAATCATGGATTCCTGGCCAGAGTTTCAATACTAGGTGTATGTTCCTACAGCAGCGCAGGTCTTAGATCCCACTGGAAAGCAGTTGGTTATCCCTACAGCATTCATGCCACTATCGGACCTGTGGACATTCTTGCCACATTGGTCCTCATCATTGCTCACAGGGCTAACAACTGGGTAGGATTTTTGATGACTAATTTTACCCACCAACCTGCATACTACCTTCTGGCCCTATGAAATCTAAGCCAGGCAGGAAGAAGCTTCCTGATCAAAACAAACTTGGTTTTTCCATGTTTGCAGTCAAACTGTATGGCATCTTCAGTAATAGGGTCAGACTGCATCACGGGCAGCCAAAGGAATGGTCAGGACCTATATTCTGAGAGTCTCTAAATATTATGCTAACAACTTGAGGGGAAATATCTGACTCCTGGAACTGGGAGTTTTATAGGCATTTTACGGCTTCTGCAAGGGCACTATCCTCTGTGTAGGATACCGCTAATTAAGTTTATTTTTATAGGGAATAAAGATAAGAGAGAAAGGATATAGGAAAGGGAAAAGAGGAATAATCACAGTGGAGGTTTGTGGGGAGAGGTATGGGAAAATAGAGCAGAGGAGGTGGGGAGAGGGATGACCAGTGCTAAGAATGCTGGGAAAAGCCATATGTATTATTTTAATTAAGGAGACAAAAAGTACATCTTTCAAAACGTAATCTCATAACATAGTATATTACTGTCTTATGTAGTAAATGAGGATACTCAGGAAGAAAGCTTTTAAATATTACCCAGGAGGATATGTAGACAACAAACACAATAACTGAGATTCTGACAAGTATGTGACTTCAAAGTTTAAATGTGGGTAATAATGGCACCTTGTCTTTGTAGGTGAAGACATAAAATACAGTAATTCAATGACAAATAACACACATAATGACACTGAGTAAGTTGTTTAAACTCACAAAGTCAGCTACTGATTCTTCTGGGGGCTCTGCGCAACATAATTCTAAGGTTGATTTCTTTGACTTTAAGGAAATTTCCTTTCAAATCCAGGACCTACTTTTGTTTGTTGGAGGGATGTGGGAAACATTGCTTCACCGTTCTGAGCTTTCCTCTTCTTAGTTCACATGGGATGATAGTGTCTATGTAATTCATTTAGGCTTTTTTAACTTTTTATTTTGGACAATTTCACACACACACAAACATGCATTGTGATGGCCTTCATCTTTCTTATCCTCCCTGTCCCGTTCCACCTCTGCTAACCTTCTTTGTCTTCTCAGTTAGCCCTCATCTTGCCTTTATGTCTTGTGTGTGCTGGTCTTAGGCAGGTGGTAACAGCTGCAGTGTGTTCCTGATCACAACAACCATGGCCTATTCAGAAGACAGGTAGTAAAAGCTCTGCCTCATTTTCTGGCTCTTAAGGTCTTTCCACTTCATCTAGAAAGACGTTCCTTGGACCTTAGAAGGAGTTATAAGGATGTTCTGTTTAGGAGTGAGCACTCATCTCTCATTTTATTAATTATTTTGTTAATCAAATGTATCTGTATGCCTCAAGCTCTAATAATAATAAATTTAAATCCAAATGGTAGTAACATTGCACTGTGACATTGTAGATTTTTTGGAAAACTTTAAAAATTGAAATGTTGCAAGTCGAATAATTATTTTTAACTTCTTACAAGCTAGTGTCCAAATGGGACTACAGTAGTGACTCCGGGGCCAGAGGCCATAAAAGAAACAATGAACCTGACACAACTCCAGTCCCACAATGCCAAGCCCCACAACCAAACTAGAGGAACTGGCTGGCAGGAAGCAGAGTGAGCACAGTGCACAGAAGGGTACCTATCAGGTTGTTAGCTATCCAGTTTTTGGAGAACCTTCAGAACAGAAAGGGAAGAGTGAGCTAGACCTTTAATATATAACCAAAATTGAAAGCCAGAAACCTAGACAAGTCAACACTCCATAAACAAGGAGAAAACAAAAAGGGCATCTGAATGAAACAAGTAAAACAAGCCTTCAGTACAGTGAAGAAACATTTGAAATTTGCATCAGAATACAAATAAAAAACAAACCCACATACCAAAAACACAAAGAAAGAACAACATGGGAAAAGTTAGAATAATTCCACTCCAAACTCTACCAACCCTATAGAAGATTCCTACAATGAGATCTCCCTAAAGGTAATCCAAGACATAGATCTTAGAAGAACAATTGTGGACATATTCAAAGAAATCAAATAATATAAAGAACAAATCAGAGAACTAAGGGGAGAGAATAAAAAGTTCAGGAAGGACCAAGAGGGAGAAAATGACAAACTCTGGAAAGAGCTAAAGGGAAAGAAAGAATAACTCCAGAAGGAAGTGGAAACACTGAAAAGATCCCATTCTGAAATGAAAAAAGGAAACCAACCAGTGAAGCAAGGAGCTACAAGAAGAGATTGAGAAGCTCCAAAAGGAAGTGGAAATACTATAGAAATCTTAGGATGAAATGTAAAAGGAAATTGAATACTCATCTAATCAACAGGAAGGGATGGGACAATGCATCAGAAGTAGAATGGAGAAAGCAGAAAAAAGACTATCATACCTGGAAGATAACACAGGAAAACTAAAATGCTCAAGTAAAGATTATTTAAACTTTAAAAACACACAAGACTGGAACAAGCAGGAAATGTGGGACACTATCAAAAGACCAAAAACTCCACATCATAAGGATAGAGGAAATAAAAGAATCCCAAAAGAATGCTATTGATCAGATGTTCAACAGAATAATAGATGAAAATTTCCCCAAACTAAAAAGTCAAACCCATACAAATACAAGAAACATATAGAACACCAAATAGACAAGAAGAGAAAATAAACTTCCCATCCCATACCATAGTTAAAACACTAGATGCCCAAAACAAAGACAAAATACTGAAAGCCACAAGAGAAAAATAAGTTGCATATAAGGGGAAACAGATCAGAATTACAGCTGACCTTTCAGTGCAAACTATGAAAGCAAGAAGAACGTGGACAAAAGTATTCCCAGTACTAAATGACTATAGATGCCAACCCAGGTCACTATACATAGCAACAATGTCAATTATAGTTGAAGGAGAAAGAAAAGTCTTTCATGACATAAACAAGGTGATAGAATACATGTCTGGAAAAACAACCTTTCAGAGAATACTCAAAGCAATTCAAAAGATAGAGGAGAGGAGCAACTATCCCCAAGCACCTAGAAAGAGAAATTAATAAAAGCATAATTGCAAAGTAGAAACCTAGACTAAAAATGCAAATGGCTAATAAGGTAAAAGGAAGCAAAAATATTTTTCAATTATAACCTTAAATATTAATGGACTAAACTCCCCAAATAAAAGACATAGATTAAAAGAATGGATTAGGAAACAGAACCCATCTATATGCTGCCTATAAGAAGCCCATCTCACTCTCAAGGATAGGCACCAACTTAAGGTGAAAGGATGGGAAAGAATATTCCAAGCAAATGGTACCAAAAACCTACCATGAGTTGGAATTTTAATATCAGACCAAATAGACTCCAAAGTAAAAGTAATCACAAGACACATTACATCCTTATCAAAGGAAAAATTAACCAAGAATATTCTACAATCATGAATATATACACACCAAACTCTGGTGCCCCAAACTTTATAAGCACAATTCTTTAGGACTTCAAGACACAGATTAATCCCAGCACACAGATAGTAAGGACTTCAATATCCCACTGAGCACTTAGGACAGCTCAACTGGACAAAGAATAAACAGAGAGACATCTGAACTGAATAAAATGACACATCAAATGGACCTCACAGACGTCTACTGAATACTCCCCACACACACCAGAGAATACACTTTCTAGAGAGCACCTCATAGAACATTCTCCAAAATGGACCATCTATGGGACACACACAAAAAAAAAAAACTCAACAGACACAAAAGATTGGAATAATTTCAGGCATTCTATCAGACCAGAGTTCAATAAAGCTCAATTTCAAAACCAGGATAAACCCTACTATCTACAAGAACACATGGAGATTAAACAACACACTCCTGAATAAAGAATGGGTCAAGGAAGAAATAAAGACAGAAATAAAAATATTCCTGGAATTAAATGAAAATGACAATACAACACAACAACACCTATGAGATACTTTATAAACACTCCTAAGAGGAAAATTTATAGCCCTGGGTGCATACATTAAAGGAAAAAAAAACAGAAAGAGTACAAATAAATGATCTAACACTACAACTAAAAACACTTGAGAGACAAAAGCAAATGAACCCTAAACCCAACAGACAGGAAGAAATAACAAAAACAAGAGCAGAAATCAATGAAATGAAATCAAAGAAAACAATACAAAAAAAGTCAATGTATACAAAAGATGGTTCTTTGAAATAATAAACACGACAGAACTCTTGCCCAGTTAACCAAATAAAGAAAGAACAACTCCAAATCAATGGAATTCATGAGGAAATAGGAAATATCACAACAGACAATGAAAAGATCCAGATAATCAGATGAGAATATTTCAAAAACCTATACTCTACTAAATTTGAAAACCTAAGAGAAATGGATGACTATCTGAAATCTTGGAAATCACCAAAGCTTAATCAATAAGAGATTGACAGCTTAAACAGACCTATAATATATGGAAAAAAAATGGAAATTTAATAAGAAATTTCCCAATTATAAGAAGCCCAGGCCCAAATGGATTTATGGCAGAATTCTACAAAACATTTAAAGAGGACTTACAACCATTATTACTCAAACTGTTCAGAAGGATACAAGCAGAGGGAAATCTCCCAAATTCCTTCTATGAAGCCAGCATCACTCTAATAGCCAAACCAGGCAAAGATACAACCAAAAAAGAGAACTATAGAGTCATCTCATTACTGAACGTAGATGCAAATATTCTCAACAAAATACCAGCAAACTACATACAGACTCACATCAAAAAGATCATACATCATGACCAAGTTGGATTCATACCAGAGATGCAGGGATATTTCAACATACAAAAATCAGTAAATATCATAAAACACATAAATGATCTGAAAGACAAAAACCACGAGATCATCTCAATTGACAGAGAAAAGGCCATCAACAAAATCCAGCATCCCTTCATGCTGAAAGTCCTAGAGGGAATTGGACCGGAGGGATCATTCCTCGATGTAATCAAAGCCATATACAACAAATCCACAGCCAACATCATCCTAAGTGGGAAAAAAGTTAGAAGCATTCCCTTTAAAGGTAGGACCTTGGCAAGGCTGCCTCATCACCACTCCTCTTCAATATAGTGCTTGAAACACTTGCTAGGGCAATAAGGCAAGAAAAGGAAATCAAAGGAGTACTAATGGTTAAAGAGGAAGTCAAGCTATCAATTTTTGCAGACAATATGATAGTTTACCTAAAGGTTGCTAAAAACTCCACCAGAAAACTGAGGGAAATGATTAAAAGTTTTAGTAAATTGGTGAGATACAAATTTAACCTAGAAAATACAGTACACTTTCTTTACACCAACAACAAGCAACTGAAAAAGGAATAGAGGGAGAACTTCCCACTCACAATAGCCTCAAAAACAATAAAATACCTAGGAACAAACCTAACCAAAGACACCAAAGATCTCTACAACAAAAATTTAAACCCCTGAAGAAGGATATTGAAGAAGACTTCAGAAGATGGAAAGACCTCCTAAGCTCACGGATTGGAAAAATTAATATAGTAAAAATGTTCATTCTACCTAAATTAATATACAGATTCAATGAAATCTCAATTAAAATCCCCAAGACTTTCTTCACAGGCTTGGAAAATAAATCCTCAGTTTCATTTAGAAAAACAAAAGACTCTGAATAGACAAAGCAACCTTGAGTGAAAAGAGCAGTACAGAGTGGCTATCTAAATCAGATTTCAAACTCTACTACAGGGCTATAGTCATTAAAAAAATCCTGCTGATACTGGTGCAGAAACAGACTTGTGGACCAATGGAAGAGAACTGAGGATCCAATCGTGAACACATACAATTTCAGCCACCTCATATTTGACAAAGGAACCAAAAAGACTCAATGGAGGAAAGACAGCATCTTCAGCAAATGGTGTTGACAAAACTGGATCACCACTTGTAGAAGAATAAAATTAAGCCCCTACCTCTTAGCCTGTACAAAACTCAACTCCAAATGGATCAAAGGCTTCAGCATGAAACCAGAAACTGAAGTTGATAGAAATAAATGTTGGCAGCATGCTACGAGAGACATAGGGGTAGAAGAAGACTTTCTAAATCAGACAGCAGCTGCTCAGGAAATAAGGTGGACAATTAACAAGTGAGACCTCATGAAACTCAAAAGCTTCTGTACAGAGAAATAAACAATCAGGGAAGTGAAGAGAAAACCCACAGAGTAGGAGGAAGCCTTCACTCCTGATACATCTGACAGAGCATTAACCTCTAGAATACATAAACTACTCAAAAAACAAAGAACTAAGAAAACAAATGTCTCAAAAAATTGAGTAAAGAGCTGAACAGAGACTTCACAAGTGATGAAATAGAGATGGCTGAGAAACATCTTAAAAAGTGTTCAACATCAGTAATAATTAAGGAAATGCAAATTAAACCCACTTTAAGATATCATCTCATTCCAATAAGACTGGCTAGGATTAAGAAAACAAATGATAGGAAATGCTGGAGAGGCTGTGGGGAAAGGAGAACACTTACCACTGCTGGCAGGAATATATACTTATACAACCACTATGGAAAGCAGTGTGGAGAACCCTTATAAAACTCAAAATGAGCTTACCATCTGACCCAGCCCATACCATTTCTGGGTATATACACGCAAGACTCATCCTTCTGCAGAGATACATGCACAGCCATGTTTATTGACACTCTCTTCACAATAGAAAAGAGATGGAAACAACCCAAATGCCCCTTAAACAATGAGTGGATAGAGAAAATGTGCTACATCTACACAATGGAGTTCCATGCAGTGGTAAAGAAAGATGACATCATGAAATTTGTAGGTAAATGGATGGAACTAGAATATATTATGTTAAGCAAAGTAACACAGCTCCAGAAAAACAAAGGATAAATAGTATCCCTCATCTGTGGATGCTAGCACCAAGTACCTAGCTGTAAGGCAAACTGACAAACATTAATGTTATAGTCTTCATTATCTGAAAGCAACTGTGCTCTTATAATATGAACCCTTAACAGGTTCTAGAATTAACCTACCATTTATTTTCAGACTTTGGAAATTTGGTATATGGGTGGGGGGTATGTAGGCACATTTTAGAGTAATATAAAATCAAAAGGGAATAATGTGAAACCTGAAATATTATTTGGAAATAACATGCAGTTTGTTTTCAGATGACATAATTTTAGTATAGTTGAGACATATGTATATATGCATACACTGAAGCAATACAAGTTGGAGGGAACAACAACAAAAGAACTGGGACATAAAACCGACTGAAACAGTGAGGTTTTCTCTAAAACAATAACCTTGTGCTTTGGGAAAAAAAATTGGAACGACAAAGAAAAAGATACAAGACATATGTGGCAGAATGCATGAACTTGAGTGGGTGGGGGTCATGGAAAAAAAATTGGCCTAAATTGGACTGAAAAATTATGTATGATGTATGAAACAGTTTAATAGCTATAAAAAATAAAAAAATAAATAAATTGGATTTTTTTAGTTCCATCTTAATTGCAACTTAATTTTCTTCAATTTTTTGATCTCTTTTTTGAATTCACTTTTCAAGTCCTGAATTGTTTTTTGTCCCTTCAGTCATATATTCTCATTTTTTTGAGCTTTCCTCGGTGGTTTATTTCTATCCTTTTTGAGTTCTCTGAATTGCTTGTATTGGTGTTCTTTAAAGTCATTGACTACTTTGATCATATTTAAGATTGTTCTTCTAAATTCTGTGTTGTGGGATTCTTCTCAATCTTTCTCATGGTAGTGCACTTTGGTAAGACTGATGGGTTTTTGTGGGAACATATTAACTTGTTTTTTTCATATTATTTGCATTTTGCATTGCTCACTGGGCATATGTATTTCTTCTGTTGTACATGTGTCTGACATGAAACTCTAGCCTGACTTTGTTTAATTGGGGTTTTGTTCTGGTCATACTTGTATTAGCCATTTTCTGTTGCTGTGATAAAACTTCCATGATCAAAGGAACTTATAAAAGGGAGAGTTTGTTTGTGCTAACCATTGATGATTCCAGGGAAGTAGAGTCCATCATGGCAGGGAGACTTGGTGCCAAGAGCTGGAGGAGAAAGCTGAGGTTCATATATTCAAGTGGCCACAGGAAACAGAGTGACTGGAGACCTGCAAGTCTTTCTGAACTCTCTAAGACCAACCCCAGTGATGTGTTTCCTCCAGCATCGCCTAACCTTCTCCGGTCTCCCAAAACAGTGCCACCAACTGGGGACAAAATGTCCGAATAGAATGCTTGGAGCCTATGGGAGACAGTCTCAGTCAAACCACCACATTCCACTTCCTGGCCCCCATAGCCTCATGACCATATAAAATGCAAAATGCATTTAGTTCAACCTTAAAAGTCCCCATAGCCTTTACCAATCTCAATAGTATTCAAAAGTCTACATTATAACGCCTATTCTGAGACTCAGGTCAGTCTCTGAACTTTAACCTTCTCTAAAATCAAAAGACAAATTACATACTCCCAAAGTACAGTAGAACCGAATACACATTCCTATTCCAAAAGGGAGGAAGAGAAGCATAATGAGGAAATGTTGGACTTAAAGAAGACCAAAAACCAGCCAGGCAAACACCAAATCTGGTAGCTCCATGTGCAACTTCTGACACTTTACATCCAAAGGCTTAGATGGCTTCCAGCTTTGTGTGCAACATTCATATTTTTCTTGGGGTCATACCACTCCCTCCCTATATGCAGCTCTCTTTGGCAAATATCTCACAGCTCTGGATCTTGAATGTCTTCTTAGTGTCTACACTGTCAACCAGGCTTCACCTTCAGAGCTTCACACAATGGCCTATCACAGCCTTCTTTATGCAGGGTTGCGCTGCTGCACTCTGCCTGGCCTCGGCACCTCTCTGAGACCATGGGGGAAGAACTGATGACCCCTTCAGTTTTGCATCCTTCATGCCTTTAAAGCCAGCACCATGTGAATGAAACTGCTGAGTTTGGTTGCAAGTTCGGGATGGACCCTGGGCTACTTCAACCACATTCACAGCTTTTCTCTACCCTGGACTTGTTGGAGTAGTGCACTTTTCCAGTTCAAGCTGTACATTCTGCATTTCTTTCTGCCCCAGTTGCTCCTTTTCACTGTAGATCTGTATATTAACCAAGAACAGACATGTCACCATTTCTACATTAGGTTGTCTTAAAATATTCTCTGCCAAATAAATTAGTCCATTTCTTTCCAACTTAGCCTCAGGCAGGCATTTGGGCTGTGGGCAAATTCTAGCCAGACTCTTTGCAAAAATATCCCCATTTCTGCTTGGGTCCTTATTTTCCTTTTGAACTATATTTTTTCTCAGCACTGCTTTCTTTCAGGCTCCTACCAGAATGCAGTTAAGATTTGCTTACAGGAGAGGAGTCAACAGCTTTTCTAGACAAAGTTGCCAAAGATTTCCTCATTTCTCCAAGCATTCACATGGTCAGGTTCTTCACAGCCAACAGCCCACTCTCTGGTACTAATTTCTGTATTAGTCACTGTTTCGTTGCTGTAATAGAACTACCATGACCAAGGGTACTTTTAAAAGGAAGAGTTTATTTGTGCTTATGACTGACAGTTCCATCATGGTAGAGTGACAGGAGCTGGTTCACATCTTCAAACAGGCACAGGAAGCAGAGAGAAAGACTAGAGAATAGCAAGATGTTTTGAACTATCTAAGCCCACCCCCAGTGATGTGTTTCCTCCAGTATGGTCATACCTTTCAAGACCTCCTAAAACAGCACCACCACCTGGGGACAAAATGTCTGAATACTTATAGCCTATGCAGGACATTCTCTTTCAAATCCCCATAATACTGTTGACAGAGTTTGGTTGCTTTTTCATTTGGTATTAATAGTTGGTCTGTGGTTTAGGTTCTCACCTTTGATTTTCTTTTAATTGATAAAACAGGATGCTACCAGGCTGGGTAGTCAAGGGGTCTCTAGCCAGGTAAAGGGGCCTAGGCCCAATTCTAGTTTATGAGGATTTAGTGGCAAGTTTCTGGGATGCTAGTCCAAAACTCTCATGCAAGATGAGCACAACGGTGCCTAGACCCAAGGTAGGGGTGGAGATGGGTAGGGAGGGTCTAACTAGCTAAGCAGAGTAGATGTGAGCCCTAGAATAGTGAGGACTCAGCTGTTCCCAGAACAGGGGATCAAGATTCAGTGGACGGTATGTGCCTTACCTAGCTAGTCCCAAGTTTAAAGTTTTGTTTACATTTATAATGTTCCAAGGTGGCTAATTTACATTCTTTACTTTACAGTAGGGATTAGTTGTGGAAAATTTAGATGATACACAGAGAATTAAATAATAATAAAATGATTATGTTTTCCTTGTTTTATATTTTCTTATCCTTCTTGATGGTCCTATTTTGTATTTTAACCATTAGGAAAAGTTTCATGGGCAAAAACATATAAAAATGGTGACTCAGAAGTCGTGAAATAATTTTACATTATTTAAACATGAATATTAAACATTGTGCCTTCCTTCTTCTCTATTTAAATGTTGGAAATAATGTGTTTAAAGAAAATGAAGAAAATGTTGGCCGGTTTTATTTTAAAAAGACTATTTTCTGTGACTGTTTAGTTACTGTATCTGACCATTTTTTCAATAATCATCTTTGTTAATGATTACCGGGCTAATGTTCAACCCAACTTTTATAAATCCAATTAGTATTAATTCAGCAATTTTATACATTTGATAAAAGAGAAATTAAACCATGGAGGTTTAATATACTAAATATAGTATTACAACAGAAATAATAAACAGTCAACTAATCAGAGCAATGTGTGTACATATTTTTTAATGAAGGAGTTCAGAGCCCAGCAAAGCATTCAGTTTTAATAGTAACTAACTTTCCAACTTTCTGTATGTCACATTAATACTTTCACCATCTGTAAGAAAAAATATTACCCTTGCCATTTAATAGGCCTTAGAAATATATAGATTCTAAGAGCTTAGATGGAGGTATCACAACATTTGCCTCGATTTTCTTTTTCTTTTTTTTTTTTATTAATTTTATTTATTTCTGTATATGTATGAATGTACTGTCTGCATGCAGGTCTGTGCACCCGTGTCGTGCAATGCCGCGGAGGTCAGAAGCGGGCCTCGGATTCCCCTGGAACTGGAGTTCTCCTGGAATTGGAGTTTCAGACGGTTCTCAGCCGCCATGTGGGTGCTGGGGATCGAACCCGGGTCCTCTGTAAGAGCGGTCGGCGCTCTTAACCGCTAGGCCATCTCTCCAGCCCTCGATTTTCTTTTTCTATGAAGGAACAGATCCCCATTTTCTGAATTATGCAAAGCCTTGTGCAGGGTGGGATGGCACACTTACAGGGCAGGATCAGTAAGGGGAGGCTTGTTCACTGACAGCCAGCATTCTGTGAATCAGTATTTAGGATCTTGGCAAAAAGTGACTAGAAGTGGTATAGGTGCATCATAGAACATAATTCTTCCACATTGATGACAACTTTGAGTTAATGAGATCAAGAGCTGAAGTGTCAAATATTAAGGAAGAATAAGAAGGATAAGAGAGATGAACTTTCTGGAAAAAAATTCACTATGCTCGACTAGACTATCACCGATTGTTTTTTAGTCCTAAAGGGATCACAGAGGATGCTACCCGAAAATGTTGAGCAAGTGGACCTAAATGACTAAGGAGCTCATTTTAGCTGTCTCTCGAGGACTGAAGTTCATGGTAGAAGACAGTATTACCTTGAAGAATTAAAAGCCACCTGCCAGTATTTACCGTAAAGTAAAGGATTCACATTACATGAAGACAGGAATGATGATTAGGGAGGGACTGCTAGGGTCTCCAGCAGTTAGATCTAACACCCCATGTTGTTGCTGATTGAATTCACAACCCAAAGCAATCAATGTGTATAAAGCAGTATGCACTCAGGCACTGAAATTGAAAACCAGATCTTTCTACCACTTCTAGACCAACACAGTGGGTTCTTGACCAGAGGGAAGATTGTGGCGCTTTGAGGCAGAGCTGCAGTGCTGTGGTGCAAGTATGAAACACAAATTTTCCCTAATCTTTTCTCCAAATAGCCCTTAACATGTACCTGGAATAAAGTTATACACATAATTTAAGGACACTTAAAACATATAAGTTCACTGACATGATGCCAGGGGATTCATCTTGTCAGGGTTTCCATTTGTACAGAAATAAATCAAGTGTGTTGTCATACTTGCAATAAATTCACTGGGTTTGACCACCCCCAAACCTACTAATTTATTTTCTTATGTACAGTTTGGATGGACAAGGGTCATAGGTAAAACTTTCAGATTTTCCCATGATACATAAGGCCACAACAATTTGTAAAGGGTAGTAAAATATACAGTGCTTTATATATGCAGCACACACTCAGCAGCATGTTAAACAAATGCCCCATGTCTCTGATGGAACACTTAAGATCAATTTCACTATCACAATCAAGAGATGCAGAAATAATTCTCTGTCCTTTTGTTACAGAATCCACCACTGATACTCTTGTACTCTGTGGTTTCAGCCTGGGCGGTGAAACATACCATCATTATAATTCTGTAGAACTCTCACTTCAAGCTACATTGAACTTTTTTTGGTCTTTTTTGAGATATTGTCTTCCTGTAGCCCCAGCTGGCTTGGAACTCACTCTGTAGACCAGGCTGGCCTTGAACTCACAGAGATCCGGCTCCTTCTCCCTCCAGAGTGCTGTGATTAAAGGCATGTGCTACCAAGCCCAGGCCCTGCCCTGACATTGAATTTCTTATATGGCTCTTTCTGTAGTAGATATGATACTGCCAGTCAATGAATGGTGGAACAACTTACAGTCCTTGGAGTCACACAGCTTTGGACCTTCATTGTTTGACCCAGAGTTATGCTCACATACGTTTCTGGCTCACAGTACAGTTTCAAGGCTCTTTACCTAACAAGGATGGATTTTATTTTAAATTTCTGAGCAGCTCTAATTGGATAGAGTCAAAACTGACCATTCGATATCTATACAGGTATGTTTTTTGAATCACAGAAAATCATTATTTTTTTTAAGTGTACTAAGATTTGACACAATTTTGGTCTTTTTACTTAGCCATGACAACATATAAATAAACCATTTACTCTTTAAGAACATCTTCAGGGGCTGGAGAGATGGCCTAGCGGTTAAGAGCACCAACCGCTCTTACAGAGGACCCGGGTTCAATCCCCAGCACCCACATGGCAGTCGAGAACCGTCTGAAACTCCAATTCCAGGAGAACTCCAGTTCCATGGGAATCCGATACCCTCTTCTGACTTCCGCGGCATTACACGACACGGGTGCACAGACCTGCATGCAGACAGTACATTGATACACATACAGAAATAAATAAAATTAAAAAAAAAAGAACATCTTCAGAAAGCTGAAATGATGGCTCAAGGGTTAAGATCAACGTCTGTTCTTGCAGAGGACCCTGGTTCAATTCTCACCATCCACATGTCGGCTAACAGCTTTCAGCAACTCCAGTTCCAGGTGATCTGATGTCTTTTCTCTCTCTCTCTCTCTCTCTCTCTCTCTCTCTCTCTCTCTCTCTCTCTCAGAGGCAATATACTCATACACATCAAATAAAAGGTAATAAAAAGAAAATATTTTTTAAAATCTTCAGGACATTAGAATACAGGGTTTTCTTTCATTTGAGGAGCCCTCCAGCTTAAGCCTTCATGGCATTCTCTCATTATATAGACACTTCTTCCACTGTGTGTCTCTTTCCTAACATGATCTCTTGTCTTTGAGTTGACCGATTGCAAATTTTGTTTTAATTTCTTTTAGCTTTCTGATCTGTTCTCCACTCCACCTGTCCAGAACCTCTCAGAATGTGTGTGTGAAACCCTGAACCCAGCTGGTCTCAGTGACCTGTATCACCCTCTGCAGGTCCATTGCACGGATGCCTTGTGGAAGTTTTCTAGAAATGTAGAATTTCAGATCCCTTTCCAGATTTTCCAGATCAAAATCCACATTTTGAACAAAGTTCCCTGTTGACTTCTGGTAGATACCACACTAGTCAATCAACCCAGGGATGAACAGCCTGTGTCTGTGCTCACCAAATCAGCTACTCAATTGGTCAGGCTTCAGTGGAGATACCTGCATGCTTCCAGAAGCCAACCAAGCAGGCCAGAAGTGAAGCCATCAGGCACATTCTGCCTATGTTCATTTGCTTCTCATATGGTAAATTTCTGCTGAGCTGTTGGTAAAAGACTTCTTCCCCCATGGAAATTCACAACACATTGACTAATTCTAAGATTTTGCATCTAGAAACTTTAAGATAAAAATTCTCTCTTTTGAGTTTGTATATAGTTGTACATATCTCTTGGATTTTATTTTAAAAATGATCATTGAGGCTCCAGATGGCTTGGCAGTTAAGGGCACTGGTGGCTCTTGCAGAACATGGGGATTTGGTTCCCACCACCAATATGATGGGTAACGTCCTTCAGTAACTCCAGTCTCAAGAGATCCAACACCTTCTTCTGACCTCCATGAGCATTGTATGCACATGGTGCACTTATATGCAGACAAAACACTCATAAACATAAAATTAAAAAGGATAAATAATAATTTCTAAAAGGAAAGCAATGGTTTAAGCAACATCCTTCTCACATGCAGGACATTTCTCTGGCATTGGGTCTTAGAGTATTTGTGCAGTGGATTTACCTTTGGTGAATGTGGAATAGGATCTGATTAATCTTATTTACTAATCTTTGCTGAAGTGGTATTTAGTGAACCCTTCTCTTGAGACTCTAAAGTACAGCATTTCTTCTTGTAACTTTTCAAGTTTTCTTCATGGAAAATAATGGTTAAGGACAGAATGTTATGGCACCACAACTAGAAGGTAGAAATTGATTGAATTTACTGTGGGAAAACTTAGTTAGAGTGGGTTGGATTATAAACCAATGGTACCTCCCTGGCCACACCCATGGAGTGGGCTCTAGGCCAATGGTACCTCCCTGGCCACACCTAATGGGGTGGGGTGTAGTGACAAATTGAGTCATGATGGATATTTAAAGCGGACATGTTGGAATAAACTCTCTCTCTGCATTCGAACCTCCACCTGCCTACACGTGGTTTGCTTTCCCGCGTGGTCTTCCCACATGGGTAGTCCTAGGATTAAGTGGGCCTCACCACGAACCCCGGCGACGACCCCACAATTTACCATTCAACATGCTAGCGTCCAAAGTAATATGTGGCATGTTGCTTTCAATAATTGGACCTGTGTTAGAATTACATGTCAGTGTCATCCAGGAACCTAAACAATTTAGAAGGCATTCAAGGATGCAAGGTTTAATCTAATGGCATCTTCCAGAGAAGCTTCAGGGAAATGTAGTTGTAAGGACATACATTTATTTTTGGTACCATTCTTCAGGTTGTTTGCTAACCTTCATTTCATTACAGCCATATTTATTTTTTTTATGTGTATGAATGTACTATCTGCATGTAGGTTTCTGCAGCCATGTCATGCAATGCCACGGAGGACAGAAGAGGGTGTTGGATTCCCCTGGAACTGGAGTTAAAGATGGTTCTCAGCCGTCGTGTGGGTGCTGGGGATTGAGCCAGGGTCCTTTGCAAGAGCAGTCAGCACTCTTAACCACTAGGCCATCTCTCCAGCCCCTTGCCTCTATCTTTAAAGGCAAATGTACTGCTAAGAAACAAAGAAGATAGTGAAAATATTTTATACAGCTTCATCTATTACTCTGAAAAACAAAAGGAGGCCAGTTAGTGAAAAGTAAAAATAATGGTGTATATTTCCCCCCTCCCTTATCCCCACCCCACCGCAGATCATGCATTTCATCTTTCTCTCAGTCTTTTTAAAGTTTTTCTCTGTAAAGGTCCATTGCTTTGGGCAGAATTTAACTATGTCAGTCCGTTCTTTGATCTAGTCCCTATGTTGTTGTGGTTCCCTCCCCATTGTATTGTTCCAAAATATGCCTATATAAATGCTGTATGTATACCAGAGTTATGTCCTCCAGGAATAAACTGTATGTTAACTCCGATATATGTTTAGGAGTTCACATTTATCCCTTTAATATTATATTACTCTAAAATATGGATATATACTTTTCACCCATATACATTGATTATCATGTCTGAAAGTATGTGGTAACTAACTCTAGGGCTCATTAAGTGATTCACCTTATAACATCACAGTTGCTTTCAGAAAGAAAGAGATATATTATATCTTATATATAAGATATAATAAGGTTGCTCTCCACAAATGAGGGAAACCATTCCCTATTTGTTTCTTTGGGACTGTGTTACTTAGTATAATGGTCTCAAGTTCCATCCATTTACCTGCAAAGTTCATTATGTTATCTTTTTTACCACCGCATAGAACTCCATTGTGTAAATCTACCACGTTTTTGTTATCCAGTTATCAGTTGAGGGGCACCTGGGTTGCTTCTAGCTTCTTGGTATTGTGAAGAGGGCTACAATAAATATAGATGTGCATGTATCTTTGCAGTAAGATGAGTCTTGTGGGTATATAACCAGTAATGATATGGTTGGGTCAGGTGGTAGGCTCATTTTGAATTTTTTAAGGGTTCTCCACACTGCTTTCCACAGTGGTTGTTTGAGTTTACATTCCCAGCAGCAGTGAATGAGTGTTCCCCTTTCCCCACAACCTCTCCCAGTATTTGGTGTCTTTTGTGTTCTTGATCTTAGCCAGTCTTATCAGAGTGAGATGATATATTAGAATGGTTTTAATTTGGATTTCCATAATTATTAACAATGTTGAACACTTTTTGAGATGTTTTTCAGCTATCTTTACTTCCTCACTGGTGAAGTCTGTTCGGTTCTTTACTCCATTCTTTGAGTGAGTCATTTGTTTTCTTCTTTGTTTTTTGAAGAGTTTGTTTATTCTGGAAGTTAATGCTCTGTCAGATGTATCACTGGAGGTTTCCTCCCACTTCCCTGATTGTTTTCTTTTCACTTCCCTGATTGTTTCTTTCACGGTAATGAAGTCCCACTTGTCAATTGTGCACCTTATTTTCTCTCTGCTGTGGGACCTAAGATCACTAACTCTGAGCCTACTGGATTGTCTGCACCATAACTCCACCAGCTTTCTGGATCCTCTGCACCATTGCTTGGTGTGTGTGTGTGGTGGTGGGGGGGGCTGGGGGAAGGTTGGTGGTTGCTCCCTTGGCCTGGCACATGTCAATCATGCAGCAGGGTGTGGCGACATGCCTGCATCCTAAGGCATGCCTATGGGTGCTGGCCTGTGGTCCTGTGGCTTCCCAGCTGAGAGTCCTGAGATACCACAGGGCTCCTGGCCAGCTGCTTGGGGTGTGGCAATCCCCCTGGACCGCCTCAGGGTGCTAGCGTGCTGTGGCTTCCCAGCCCACCTGAGAGTCCCAAGAAGACCAGCTGCCATCGTGGCTCTGTTTCTGTTCCTCCCTGTTATAACTCTGGACCTCTCCTGCTTCCAGGCTAACCCTATCTGGTTGTTATCTCACTATGCTGCTTCTTGTTTCCACACTTTCACAGCTAAGTAATCAGAGCCTTTGTAACTGTCTAATTTTAATTTCTGTTAAAATTTTTCCTGAGGATCATGTTACTGATTATCAAACTCTGTTGCAAACTACATTGTGCTTAATGTGGATGTACACAATCATTGGCTACAACGTGGTGGAACATTTACCATTGTTCATTCTGCCAAGAGAAAGGACTTGGACATTCTGAAGGATATTTTCAATGAGGGCTCCATCTACAAAGTGCAAGACAGTCAATTGCAATGACTAAAATCCTCATTTATAGAAAATTCTAAGATATTAGATTTATCAACATTTAACAAGTTACTCATCCTTTAAAATTGGTCATGAATGCATTTACACATTTACGTATATAGTTCTATATGTTAGTCTAAGCTTGGTCATGTGGTGGCGGACACCTTTAATCCTAGCACTTGGGAGCCAGAGGCAGGTGGATCTCTGTGAGTTCAAGGACAGCCTGGTCTACAGAGTGAATTCCAGGCCAGCTAAGGATATGGGGAGACCCTGTCTCAAAAAAAAAATCTTGGTTATAAGTAATGCCTTTTGTCTTTGCACTTACAATGCAATGCATCCACCTTGTCTCATGTCCCAAGTAACTGAATAAAACTCCTTGTGTTTTAAATTCATCATGAATCAATTTTTGTTATTTTCTTTTTGACATAGGGTCTCCCTGTAGCCACAGCTGGCCTGGAACTCCATATGTAGACCAGGCTGGTCTCAAGAATACAGAGATGCTCTTATCTCTGCCTCATGAGTGCTGGGACTCAAGGTGTGCGCCGCCGTCCCTGGCTTTGATTTATTTTTGACATGGATCTTCTTTCTATGATCTTTGTTAGGAGCTGATCTGTGTAGTCCAACTTTCCTTCTCTGTCTAACATGGAAATGAAAGCAGAAGTTTTGCCTTTTATTTAGGAAACAATTGGGTTTCTGCACAAACCATTGTAATAGATAAGTTGGAACAGAGAGAAGACAAAGCCTGTGAGAAAAATCTTTACCAAATAAAAATTGACCCTGAGGCTAGCTCCACATTTATATGTCAGAAATTAGAGTCATGATCTCTTTTGTTTGCTGATATTATTTGAGTGAAAAAGGTCAGGTTGTGTGCTTAGTATAGAAAATGAAAACACATTTTACCATTACAGGGTGTAGGATTGTTTGATGAAATAAAGTTCAGTAAGAGTGGAAATTAACTTATTGGGACCGTAGGGGGAGTTAAAGCCTCTGTGTTTTCTATATTCAATTTCTTCTTCCTCAGTAAGGTCATACTATACTACTTTGGAACCATTTTGAGAACTTTTTGAGACTCTAGTCATAACCTGATATAAATGTCCAGAGACATATTTGCATAATCATTCTTAATTCTTCTTTGATACTGTGGCAGGGAGGCAAACACCCTTGTGTCAAGAACCATAGAAGCCAGTGTGGTTTTACCCCATCATGAGGTGTATGAAGTCAGAACAACTTTCACTTTCGTTATTAATATTGTTTCTTTCTTTCTTGGTAGATAGTTTCAAAAAGTGGTTTAAAAGATCCCTCATATATTGAGTGAGGGGCTCTTCCTGAGTCCCTACAAATTTCATCTGCTCAGCACAATGACTACATGTGGACAATATCCATGGAAAGCACTAAATTTTCAGTACTAATAATCAAAAGTTGGAGAGTGGGCACATAAACAGCTCTGAAACTTTAGCAACTGGCAGAACTAACCCTAAGAGTGGCATATTCATAGCTCCAAAATAGCTGGAGAGGTGTAAGAACCAGTGAGCATCAGTGTCTGCCACTGGCTGAGACATTGTAACCCTCAGGAGGAACACTGAAACAATAGAGTTTTACTTAGTATTTAATCATTTATTCATTTAAAGTCAAGGCTAGTTTCAAACTGACTACATAGCAGAGGATGACCTTGAACTTCTTATCGTCCTGCCTTCCCAGCCACAGCACCAAGATTACAAGCATGTGTCAGTGTATCAGGTCTGTGTGGTACTGGGATCAAAGGCAGGACTTGTGTATACCAGGCCAACAACCTACCACCTGAGCCACAGCCCCAGGCCCAAAGCAGAGTCCTTCACTCTCTTCATTCCAACTCATGACTTCAGATCTTATAAAATGTCCACTGGGGTTGGTTCATAATCCAAGACCTGGCCATGAAAATGTTTTGTAACATATAATTTTTATCTTTTTATTAAATGTCTGATACATCAATATCACAGATATATCAATTGTTTATCATTTGTAATTGCTTTAAGAATTTACTGGCTCAAAATCTGTGACTCTTGTTGATTTTCTCCAATTGTTACTCTTAAAATTTTGACATTCTCTGTTGTTTATGCTGTTTGGAAAAATAGACATGTTTTCCTTAAATACCTTTGTCTTTAAATGATGAGTGTTTTTTCAAACCATAACATACTTAAATAAGTTGGCTTAACTTTTTATATCACACATTTTTCTGAAATACACAATAGCACAAATGAGAAATAGCATTTAGTTAATATCGCTAACAAAACTAAATCCAAGGAAATATTAGAAACTAGTGCAGAACATGTACCTTGATGATTCTATTGTATTTTCAATAAAAATTAAGAGTTAATTTTCCAAACTTTCTGAAATAATTTAAAAAAGAAAGAATTTTCACAAAAATAAATCTTGGCAAATAATATTGTCTCTGTGTTTTACAACATAGGACCTCGAACTATTTCCAAGTCCATAGAATGCTGCAGTTATCTTTGAGCCCCATGTGACATGCTTTACTTAGATCTGTGCAAACACTGGCTCTCAGTTTTATAGGAGATGCTAAGCCTTTTCTGATACTGAGTCTTAAGGAACCCGAAAGCAAAAAAGTCTAACCTGGTGTTGTCCCTGCCAGGAATTATAGCATTTGAGCATGTAAAATAAAGCAATGCTGTAGTTAATATCAAAGCAAATCTCCTCAAAACTCCCCCAAAACAGTACGGCGCCAAATCCATTCTGCTGCAAACACTCATTGCTGGGAGGTGGATGGGGAAAAGAAAACGATTTTCCTCTTGAGAAAATACTTGAATGTTTCTAGAAACATGTCTTCCAATTTCTTGCGTAGTTTCAACTCCAAATGAATTTGATTTTTCTACTCTCCCTGCAAGCCACTCCAGCGATTCTAAACTGTAATGTTAAAGTTAGCAGGAGTGATATGAACGGCTGTCATGTCTTTTCCCTTAATCCATTTTTATTTATTTATTTATTTATTTATTTTTATTAATTTTATTTATTTCTGTATGTGTATGAATGTACTGTCTGCATGCAAGTCTGTGCACCCGTGTCGTGCAACGCCGCAGAGTTCAGAAGAGGGTCTCGGATTCCCCTGGAACTGGAGTTCTCCTGGAATTGGAGTTTCAGATGGTTCTTGGCCGCCATGTGGGTGCTGGGGATCGAACCCGGGTCCTCTGTAAGAGCGGTCGGCGCTCTTAATCACTAGGCTATCTCTCCAGCCCCTCCCTTAATCCATTTATGACTCTCCTGTGTTCCTCGGTGTGGCTAGAAAAGATTGACGGTTACTCTCTTTTCTTTCTATCAGACAAGCCAGTGATTACTTGTCAAGCTCTTCTTGGCCATGCAGTTATCCCAGACTGCTTGTTTTCAGTGCAGGCATCTCTACTCTTTAAGGATGTAAACCAGATTCTAACTAAGGGTTTGCTTCATTCTTACATTGTAATCATGGTTAAGATGTCTTCTGGAGTAACCTGCCTAGTTCTCTAATATATCATTATGTGGAACAGAGGTCTGTTTAATTTTTTGAGGAGTGAGGAGTCTTCAGAGAGTGTAGAAACTATCACTACTCTCCTTATAGTTTCCCACTCAGTGATAAGTGGATCACTTTTAGCCGTGTTACACCTACTACGTTATATTTCCCTTTTGGCTCTTTTGTAGCTAATTAAAATTGCCAATATGATGACAAAAGGTTAAATATCTTATATAAACAGTCTAACTAGGGAGTAGAATAGTTGCTATTGATTGAATTCGTCCCTTTCAAAATATGACCAATCAGTTCATATTAAAATGTACAGTCCTTGGGCTGGAGAGATGGCCTAGCGGTTAAGAGCGCCGACCGCTCTTACAGAGGACCCGGGTTCGATCCCCAGCACCCACATGGCGGCCGAGAGCCGTCTGAAACTCCAATTCCAGGAGAACTCCAGTTCCAGGGGAATCTGAGACCCTCTTCTGACCTCCGCGGCATTGCACAACACGGGTGCACAAACCTGCATGCAGACAGTACATTGATACACATACCGAAATAAATAAAATAAAAAAAATTAAAAAAAAATAAAATGTACAGTCCTTGTGGAGCCATCGAATACTGAGTACTCCACCTCTTGACTATAGAAAAGGCCTTGTTGACAGCATATTCCCTTGTCTTCCTTCAGCCCCTTAATCTCTGGAAGGAAGTGCCTGTCTCTGCTGAATGATGAAGCACAAGTGTCCTCCAGGGAGAGCCCAGGACCTGGAGAAAACCCGATCTGATCCTCCTCAGCTCTTCGATTCTTAGCCTCTGGCCTTGTGGGCACTACACTTCCATTTGTTTGCTTATGGTATTCTGTTTAGCATCTCACAGGAAGTAAAACAAAGTCTTATTGTCTTCCTTCTTGTCAAGGTTTTCCTATTAACGTGACTAGTGTAGACTGTATACTATTTATAGAACAGTGAGAGAGAATTAGTGCAGCATCGCAATATCCCGGGGAGCCTACACTGCAATATGGCAGCAGCCGTCTTTCCAAAAGCGCATTACGCTAGAGACTTTTCTTCTAAGATTTAACAGTTATGTGAAAGTTATCTTTTAACAATGAAATTATGCTACAGCTCTATTGCACTCTTTGAAACTCTGACTCCAAGTCTATAATCATTTCTATTAAATGCGATCTTCATTTCAGCATTCCTGAGACAGTTTAATGTTGCTGCTAATGCAGTTATTATTTGCCATCTCTTTATTTGAATCGCCCCAAATCTGATATTTTCCAATTATTGAAGAAAATGGGCTTGCTATCATTTAATGTGAACTTTCTGAATAATGATCATAGTTAATATGTGAATATGCTGCTTTTTATATTTATTTTATTTATGTATATGTGTGTGTCTCAGTGTGTATATGCCATGTGAGTAGAGGTACCCACGGGAGACAAAAGAGGGCATTGGATTCCCTAGAGCTGGAGTTGCAGGCAGCTGTGAGCTGTATGACACGGGCAATAAGAACTCAAAACTTCATCACTCTGGAAGAAAGGGACACACTCTTGCTGCTGAGCCACTTTTTAGCCCCAGAGTGAAAACTGACAATAATAACATACAGACAGAGACCAGCAAAGAACATGATGCAGGAGTATAAAATATCTATTATCATTATACCATTTTACAAAATTCTTCTACAAAAGATCAACAGCAACAGTTGGACTCCTAAATTTTTCCCAATACATATCAACAACTCACATATTCTCAAAATATGAAAATAATTCTAAGAAGGAATCCAAATATGTAACACGAACAGTTTCAGAATAAAGGTCATCTTGGTAGAAAACTTCAGAATCTATTTTGTCTAAAAGTCTCCAATCTTACCTGAAACATATTTATTTTTAAATGTTCAAAATAATTTGTATTTACCTTTATGATACAGTAACCTCAAAAGAATAGAATATTAACTTTTAAAACATTTTATATTGTTTTTAATAAGTTCTTATGCACGTGAAAAATATATCTGCTCTGGGTGGAGAAACCACATTTGAGGAATTGGCTCTGCAGCCTGGCCTGTGGCCAGGTCTGTGGGACTTTTCTGGATTGTTGAGTGGGCAGTGGCATCCCTGGGCTGGTCCTGGGTTGTATAAGAAGGCAGGGTGAGTGTATGCCAGAGGAGCAAGCCATTAAGAAATGTTCCTGCATAGGCTGTGCTCTGGTTTCCTTTCCTGAGTTCCACCTTGGTGACGGACTGTGAGGTAAAAGCCAAATAAACCCTTTTCTCCCCACGTTGGTTTTGGTCAGTGTCTTTATCTTAGCAATAAGAGTAAAGAGAACAATGTCTGTCTAAGAAATTAGAAAATGAAAACCATTATATTTTCTGATAGCAAACAAATTATTATTTGCATATGTTCCTTTTTACCATGTATCTATATCTATCTATCTAGCTAGCTAGCTATCATCTATCTATCTATCATCTATCTATGTATTTTATGTGAGGTATCTATTTTATGTTAATGATCCAAAATAAGTGTAATTATGAAAAACAATTATTAAGCTATAGTATTGTTCTACTTTGTCTTCCATTGCTGTGACAAAACACTCTGACCAACACCAACTTGGGGAGGAAAGGGTTTATTCAGCTTACATCTACTGGGTCACAGTTCATCACTCAGGGAGCCTAAGGCAGGAACTCAGGGCAGGAACCTGGAGGCAGGAGCTGAAGCACAGGCCATGGAGGATCGCTGTTCACTGGCTTGCTCCCCTGGTTCATGCCCAGCCTGCCTTCTTATACTGTACACAACAACCTGCCCAGGGTGGCACCACTCATTGTGGGCTGGGCCCTCCCACACTGCTTGACAATCAAGACAATACTCCACAGATGTGTCCACAGGCCAATCCAATGGAGCCAATTCCCCAATTGAGGCTCCCTCAACCCACTAAAGTTATCCAGCACAAGTATATTCCTACAAAAAGGAAAGGAAAGCAACAATACTTGCTTTCCTGTGACACTAACAGAGACTGAAAAAAACATTTAAAAATCAATATTCTATAGCATGCTGATGATAGCACTGAACAGGCAACTTTAGAGTATTTTTACTAAACTCCTTTCAGATATATTGCTCTGGCCAAAATGCATTAACCACTACAACAAGGCTTGAGTCTTTATTCCTGGCAGTTACAAATCACCATGTTTACTTAGTTAAATACCTGGAGGTATAAATAAAGTCAGAACTTTAATTCTTATAAATAAAAAATCAAGTATCAAATAAGAGAACTTACTCAAAAACATGTGAGGTAAAATACAGTATCTTTTTAAAAATAGGCTATTTGTTGACTGTATTTCTTAGTTTTAAAAAATGTATATTTTGAATCATGAGCCAATTTCCCGCTTTTAGAAAGAAAACTATCCTCCAAACCAACAAATCCTGGCATTCCAGTGTGAACAGAAACAGTCTGGAAAGAAATTCTCATTTTCTAATCACTTCAGTATTTGCATGATGACATTTGAGAACATCTGTTTTTAATGGTGTCCGGAGAACATTCCAGAATCTTGAGGTCTAGATGTGAAGATCTATGAAAAGCACTCCTGGGTGAGTTTAATAATTGGAATGCACACAATGGGTACACTCTGGGGTGGAGCATGATGGGAATTGTCACTTTCTGAATTCCTTGAAAGAACTGAGAAATTAATTTAGATACCTGGATGATAAACGGTCAGATGAGAAAGTGCTTATGTGTGGATCTGAATCAGCCACAGTTGATCTGTCTCCAAGAAGCTTCACAGGCTGAAACAAATGGCACCATTTCAAGCCATCTTGGTTCAACATAATTAGGAATCAGCCTCCAGGACAATAGCCTGCTAATCTCCTACCACATGGAAGAAAACTAAACTTGGCTTTGCCTCCAACAACCTTGGAATCTTTAATCTTCAACTAGTAACTTGGATATGATTAGCATACCCAACATTTAGTAGTTATATAGAATAATTCATAGTAATATATTATTGACTGTATAGAAATAGTAAAATTAATTTATAAGTAACTGTTGCATGCAACAGTAATCAGTGTCATGACAGGGATAGAGAAATCAATTCATAATTTGCACTGCAATCTATCACATAAGGAATGTTATCAATTATATTTGGGTTCGGTAAGAATATGCAAAAGGAGAGTAATCTGCAAGTAAAAAATTGTTTCTGGGTATGGAACTGGTGAAGTTTTTCATGTTGCAACTAGATTTCAGTTCTTGAACTTCCAGAAAAAGAAAACAAATCTAAGGCTTGGCTTATGGGTAGATAGATGTAGTCTGTGTCTTTTACACTGCTTATTTAGCACTTGCCATGTACAGAGGAAGTCAGTTCTGTCATAGATTTTGCTGTGGGAGTTTTTCTTATCTTTTATGCAAAGTATTAATTTATTTGGGTAAATGAACAAAAATTAAAGTCTTCTTTCTTATAAACAAAGCAAAAAATTTACTTATGTGTAGCTTTTGCTTGTATTGAAATAGTATAAATTAAATTTCCTCTTTAAAAGAATAAACAAACTATTTTTGTTTGGAATCTTTATTCCAGGGGGATTGACAGACTGGTAGGGAAAGGGATGTTTGAGGGATCAGGTGACTACGGTGGTGGACAAGGCACTTAATTCACCATACCAAACAATTACAAAAAGTATTTGAGGACAACAAAGATTAGTTATATAATTGTTATATTTTACCAATTTTAATATAGTACAGTATATACTTAAATATAATCATATTTTCTATAACATATTATTTAGTATAATAACAGTAATATATAGTTTACTACCAACCAAGTTAAATTATTTGGACTCTACAAACAGCAGCTCCTTTAATTTCATAACAATCCTAATAGTGTGGTTATTTCCATTTTAGGAAAGGGCAATGGAATATTTTATTTTGTGTGAGGAAAGATCATAAAAAGTGAATTGCATTCAGTGTTTTAGAGACAAGTCAAGAAATTCCAGGAGGTTTATGACATTGACTTCTTGAGACATCACTAACGTCTTTGAATCAATTCAGTATGCAAGTTTAGGGTTTCCTCTAGAAAGTTGAGTCTGAGAAAGAGAAAAGAAAATAGCTGAGTTATTAGGGCATCTCAGTATGGAAACAATCAAAGGTAACAGAGGTGACTTCTGGGAAGAGGCTGGGACACTGATTACCTTGGTTCTCGAGGTTTCTGAACTGAAACAATTGCAGATACACTGTTTATCATCTTATTTTCATAATTTTAGCAACATCAAAACACAAAAGGCTCATTTACTTAATTTTCCCTTCTTTTTATAGTAGTTTTTATTTGTCTATTTGTTTCAGATAGGGTCCCCTTGTAGCACCAGTTGGCTTAGAACTCACCTTTTCTTTATCTTTATATCCATTGATGGACATGTCAGCTGGTTCCATTTCTTAGCATTCGTGAATAGTGAAGTATAAAATACAGACATGCAGATATCTTTGGCATATTTACTGAAAATTCTTTGTGTATGTCTCCAAGTGTGGTATTCCTGGGTTGTGTAGTTAGTAGTTATTTCTAGGGATCCAAGAGGGGGTTGTCCCAGTTCATGGCCTCACCGTCTATGTAATTAGTTCCTTTACTCCACATTCTATCCAGAATTTGTTACTTGTTTTCCTAATGACAGCTATCTTGAAGAGAATGAAATGGGATATCAGTTCCAATTAATATTTTCCGGATTGCTAAGTGTATTAAAATTTTTGTTTCAAGGATTTCTTTCTTTGAAAGCCATCATTTATCTATTTATTGCTTAAATGATTTCTGGGATTTTGTTTACTTTTTGGAGTTAATTATGGGTTTTAGACATTAATCACCTGTCAACCTGTCAGATACTTATTGGGCAAATATTTTCACCCATTTTGTAGGCTTTTTTCACTCTGATGACTTTTTTTTTCTCGGGAAAATCTCTTGGTATTTTATGTCCATTGATGTTTGCATTATGAAATTCAGAGTTCCACTGGTCAAGCCATAGGAGCTTACAGCTGTGATACCTTCTTTTTTTTTTAATCTCTGAATAACATTAATTTGAATTGTGCATCTCTCCTTATCAAAAACCTATGTTGATGTGGTTCCTTCTTTCATGTCTTGGGAAATTCCCTTCCCTCTTTCCACTCTCAGCCTGTGCTTTGGTCAGAGCTTTTTGTTTCCTGGAGACAATAGGTACTTGGCTCTTGTTTTCTCATGTATTCAACTATTCTGGGCCTTTGAGCTGGCTTGTTAAGAACATTTTTATTTATGGTTATTATTGTGAGGTGTTTGCTGAGTCTTGTAGTTTTGCTGAGTTTTGTTCATTTGTTTGCTTTTGAGTTGGCAGGATATTCTTCTGGCTTTCTTTCTCCCCTCCTTGCATCAGGAATTGTGGGTACAGTGTTTTGGACTTGAAGGATTCTTCACCTTAGCTCAAGAAATGTATTGTTTCCTGTGCACTTTTCATTTAATTTGAGCTTCTTCTTCCTCTGTAATTAGAATTTCTTTGGTGGTCTTCTTGCAGTGCCAGTCATGAATTTCTTTAGTTTATAGTTGACTTTTCTCAACAGTTTTATAAGATAACTTGTCTGGCTATAACAATGTTAGTATCAGCTACTTTCAGGGCTTGAAATCTAACATCTTATTTCCTAGCATTTAAGAATTCTGTGGGGCCATCCCTCCATCTCTGGTATAAATCCAACTTGGTCATGATGGATGACCTTTTTTGACTTGTGCTTGTAGGCGGTTTGCAAGTATTTTGTCGAGAATTTTTGCATTTGTTCATTAATGAAATGGATATATAGTTTTCTTTTTTGGTTACATCTTTGGCAAGTTTGGGTATTTGGTGGCTTCCTAGAGGGAATTTGGTAGATTTTCTTCTGTTTCTATCCTTTTGAATAATTTGAGTAATAATGGTTGTAGGTCCTCTTTAAATGTTTTATAGAATTCTGCCATAAATCCATCTGGGCATGGGCTTTTTTTAGTTGGGAGGTTTTGAATTACTGTTTCAAGTTCCTCATATGGTATGGGTCTCTTTAAGCTGTCAGTCTCCTCCAGGATTTCAGATATTCATCCATTCTCTTTGTTTTTCAAATTTAGTAGAGTATAGGTTTTATTAAATTTTTTAAAATTTTATTTATTTTTGTATGTGTATAAGTGTACTGTCTGCATGTAGATTTGTACACCCCTGTTGTGCAATGCCGTGGAGGTCAGAAGAGGGTCTCGGATTCCCCTGAAACTGGAGTTCTCGTGGAATTGGAGTTACAGATGGTTCTTAGCTGCCATGTGGGTGCTGGGGATCAAACCCAGGTCCTCTGCAAGAGCACTCAGTACTCTTAACTGCTAGGCTATCTCTCCAGCCCCAGAGTATAGACATTTTTTCTTTTTTTAAAATTTATATATATATATATATAAATTTATCAAATATATATATTTATATTTTATATTTTTATATATTTGATATATATAATACATGTCAAATATATTATATATATATTATCAAATATATATATATATATATAAATAAATATATTTTAATTTTATATATATAATAATATAAATATATAATAATAATAAATATATAAATGAATATAAATATAAATATATTATATATTTTATTATAATATATATCTAGAATTTGGAATATATAATTATTATAAATAGTATAAATAATATTACGTCCATCGTTCCCCATCCGCCCACACCAGCTTACCACAGAGGCTCATGCATTCTGCAAATAAGCTTTTCATTCTCTTAGTCTTTCTCAACTTTCCTCCATGTGGAAGTTCACTGTTTTGAGGCAGAAAGTTCACTGTTTCAGTCCAGTTCTTTGAATGCAGTCCTTTCTGTTGTTGTTGTTGTTGTTGTTGTTGTTATATATTATTATATTATATTTGCCATCACTCCCAACTGCTTTGGAACAAAAAGCTCAGGGGTCGTGCACAGGAAAATAAATTAAAACTAGGTAATTGGCACTAGCAATCACAACAAGATAAGGGATAACATTCATTGTTTGTTTTTTCTGGGACTGGTGTTACTTCACCTCAGCATGAATATTCTCTAGCTCCAGCCAATTTTCCTGCAAAGCTCATGATGTCATCTTTCTTTTACTGCTGCATAGAACTCCATTGTGTAGATGTACCACATTTTCTCTATCCACTCATCAGTTGAGGGGCATTTGGGTTGGTTCCAGCTCCTTGCTATTGTGAAGAGAGCTGAAATAAACATGGCCGTGCATGTATCTCTGCAGTGGGGTGAGTCTTGAGGGTACATGCCTAGGAGTGGTATGGCTGGGTTGGCAGAGTATAGGTTTTTAAAGTATACAATTGTCTGGATCTTTTCTTTGTCCATTGTGATATTTTCATTTTTCATCATGAATTGTATTGATTTGGAGTTGCTCTTACTTTCTTTTGGTTAACTGGGCTATGTTAGCTTATAAAGGCATGGACTCCCTGATAAAAAGGCACATGAGACTTAAGTTACTCCAGGAACATGAAGAGATCAGAAGGTTGACAGGCTCTGGAGGAAATGGACATCTGCATGTCCCTTGGAATTCTGGGAAGCCCAGATCTAACAGGCTAGAGGTTTATCTTGTTTATCCTTTCAAAAAAACCAGCTCTTAGTTTCATTGATTCTTTGTATTGTTTTCTTTGCTTCTATTTCGTTGATCTCCACTCTGATTTTTGTTATTTCATCTTGTCTGTCGGGTTGAGGATTTGTTTTTGACTTTGTCTTGAAAAGGAAAAAAAAATACAAAAATCTAAGATGCTTTGATGAGTGGTGATGAGTGGTGATGGGATACTTGTCTTCAAATATAAGGATACATCTTCTGCACATAGTAAGAAATTACATTTCTCAAGAGATGTGAAAACATTGGGGCTTTGTCTGAGATCTATGACCACTCCAGACATCGGTATTTGGGTATGTTTACAGTACGACACTGAGATTCCGCCCATTAAATGGGCTTTAAGTTCAATTAGGTGGGATTTGTTTACCCCAAAGATAAAAGTACCACAGCTGCACAAGCGTCATATGCTGTGCCAGTCATTGATGTGGGTATTTGGTCTTAAATCTGGAGTGGGACAGTCAACTGATTTTCTCCATAACAGCTCTCCAAAGCTATGAGAGCCAGCCTTCAGGGGGAGTGTCTTTCAGGTCAGTCCCAGCACCACTGCTCCAAATCTGCCTCTGAAGTGTGTCTTATCTTCAGAAGTAGGGTCTTACCTCCAGGTTCTGGGAGGCGATCAAGGGGTGTGGCACTTTCAGGGGAAAATGATAAACCAGTTTTGGTCACACATCTCTTGAGCTCCTTCTTTGTCTTTATCCCAGAATTTCCTTGTACAACAATGTTCCCTCTCCCCTTCTGCATAAATACTCCCATTTTATCCATTTCTCCCTTGGTAACATCCTTCTCCTACTGTTGTCTCTACCTGATTCTTTCTCTTTACTTCTCTGGCTCCTTTCCATTTTCCTGGTTCCTGTAGTACATCAGGCTACATACTCACTCAATAAGGATTTGGTGCTAGATTTCACAAATGAGGGAAAACATGTCATTTGTTTATCTGTGTTAGCTCACTTAGCATAATATTTCTAGTTCCATCCATATACTAGCAAATTTCATGATTTCGTCTTACTTTACTGCTGATGAAAACCCCATTGTGTGAATGTACCACATTGGGGTCACTTAGGCTGGTTGTATCTCCTAGCTATTGTGAAAAGAGCTGCAACAAACATGGATGTATATGTATTTCTGCAATAGGGTGAGTTATTTGAGTATATTCCAAGGTGTGGTATAACTGGGTCAAATGTCCGGTTTATTTTTATGTTACAAATTCTTCACACTGCTTTCCACAGGGGTTGCTGCAGTTTACAATCCCACCAGCAATGAATGAGCTGTCCACTTTCCCCACATCTTCTCCAGGATTTGGTAGCATTAGTTCTCTTGATCTTAGTCAGTTTTACTGGAGTCAGATGAAATTGTAAAGTGGTTTTAATTTGCATTTCACTAATTACTAACCATGTTAATGGGATTTTTCAGATGTTTCTTAGATATCTTTATTTCTTCTTTTGAGTACTCTGTATTCAGATCCTTAGCCCATCTTTTAATTGGGTTAATTGTTTTCTTGATTCTTTATTCTTTAAGTTCTTTGCATATTCTGGATGTTAAACCTCTGTCACATGAATCGCTGGTGAAAATTTTCTCACAGCCTGTGGGTTTTATCTTTACTTCTTTGCTTATTTCTTTTACAAACAGAAACTATTTAGTTTAATGAGGTTCTAATTGTTGATTTTTTTACCTTACTCCCTAAGCAACTGATGTCTGATTTAGAAAGCCTTATCCCACACTTGCATCATGTAGGTTACTACCAATGTTTTCTTCTAACAATTTCAGAGTTTCACATTTCACATTGATGTATTTGATCCATTTGGAGTTGACATTTGTGCAAGGTGGAAGGGTCTACTTTCATTCTTGTACAGGTGAGATACAGTTTTACCAGCACCATTTGTTGAAGGTGCAATCTTTCCTCCATTGAGTGTTTTTGGCCACTTTGTCAAATACCTGGTGGCTGAAATTGCATTGTACTCATGTTTGGGTCTTCAGTTATGTTCTGGTGATCCATGGGTCTATTTTTGTTCTGGTACCATGCTGTTGTTATGACTATAGCTCTGTAATATAGTTTGAAATCTGATATAGTAATCTCCCCAGCATTGCTCTTTGTGCTCTGCGTTGCTTTGACTATCTGGGGTCTTTTGTACTTCAGTATAAATTTTAGGGATAGTGCTTTTGAATTTTGTGAAGAATGTCATGGAGATTTTGATTGGGATTGCATTGAATCTATTAATTACTTTTGTTAAGATGACCTGTTCACAAAATTAATTCTTCTAGTACATGAGCAAGGGAGGGCCTTACATTTTCTGGTGTCTTGTTCAATATATTTTTTAAAGTTATAAAATTATCATTGTAGAGATCTTTAATGTTCTTGGTTGGCTGTATTGAGATATTTTATTTTATTAAGGATATTGTGAATGGGAAGGTTTCCATTTACATTTTCTCTGATTGATTCTTAGTGGATGTAGGAATGCTACTGATATTTGTAGATTAATTTTGTAACCTGCCATTTTACTGAAAGTGTTAAGCAATTCTAGGAGTTTCCTAGTACAATTTTTGGGATCTTTTACATATAATATCGTATCTTCTGCAAAAAGGGCTAATTTGAGCTCTTTGTTTCTAAGTAGTACTCCCTTAATTTCCTTCTCTTATCTTATTGCTCTAGAAAGAGTTTCAACCACTATGTTAAAAAAAGGTGGCACATGCCTTTAATCCCAGCACTCTGGAGGCACAGGCAGAGGCAGGTGATCTCTGTGAGTTCAAGACCAGCCTGATCTACATAGCGAGTTCCAGGACAACTGGGGCTACAAGGAGACCCTTTCACAAAAAGACCACAAAAAACTGTTGAATTTTCCTATTTATCTTCAGGATCCCAAGCTCATATCCAGCCTCCTAAGGCCTTTAGAAATTTTGTTTTAGGTGAAATGTTCCAGAGTGAGATAAGATAAGGTCTTTGTTGTCTTTGTTGAAGACAAATTTTGGAATAGTTCTCTTACATATTCATGAAAACGTTGTAGATATTGGCTATGTCTGTACAATCACCTATGCGTGTGTGTGTGTGTGTGTGTGTGTGTGTGTGTATATATATATATATATATATATATATATATATATATGAAAATTTTCCTCAGATACTAACCATGTCAAATACAAAATATATAGAATTGTGGTTATCACACTGCCTGCATGATAAAAGGGAACACAAGGGGGAAGGGGATGAAGAATCTGCCAGCGGCTTCCTCTTGGGAGCTGACACAAGAATGCGTGGCCAGTGGCCCTGGAGAGTTTGCTTTAGTTATCAGCTGCCACCCTGCTATGGCCATACAGATTCCACCTGTTGGGGACTTGAACACATCCTGAGGTAGGATTCACAGACTGGTGTCTAAACTGCAAGCCTCTGTCCACTCTAAAACAGCTGGCTAATTCATACACACTTCCCAGGCTGATGGTCTGACAGTAAGATCTCTTTCCAGCCAATACCTGCTATCACTCACCACAAGCCCCAAGCCTAATGGGTTTAACTTACACATGTGCAGAAATTAATGGACCCGGGACCCTCATGTGATGATAAAGGAGAATCTGTTTATTTGTTCATAGCTCTTTGTCTATAAACACACAGTGACATCATATCTCAGGGCACACTCTAAGGCTCCCTGCCTCAAGCTCTGTAAACATCATGAGGTCTGTATCAGGGCTTTATCTCACACAGTTTGTTAACACAAACAAATCTCACCTAGGGGCAAGTTTTGGTATAAATGACAGGCAGATAATTAACCACAATGCAGCCACAGGTGGCCTCTTTCTACCTACAGAGAACGATCTCTCTCTCTCTCTCTCTCTCTCTCTCTCTCTCTCTCTCTTTGTATTGGTCTTTTCAAGATGGGGTCTCCCTGTAGCCCCAGCTGTCCTGGAACTCACTCCATAGACCAGGCTGGCCTTGAACTCACAAACATTTGCCTGCCTCTGCCTCCTGAGTGCTAGGATTAAAGGCGTGCGCCACCACACCGGGTGAGAATTATCTCTTGCTTGAGCATGAGTGTTCCAGAACATGGTTCCAAGAAGATGAGGTAGAATATGAATTGCTGACAGATGGGCCAAATGTCCAAAGCAACAGAAGGAGTATCTGGTGTTGGGTATGCTCTAGAAACCCAGTTACAAGCTGCAATTAGAGCTACGAAATAAACACATAATTTATGTATTAATTTATCTTGAATGACTTCATATTCAAACAAAATGATAGGCTCAACATAAAATACTTAATATAGTAATTGTTTCCAACTTTTACACTCAAGGCAAAATACAAAATCTGCCTTTTAAAATGAGCATTTCACAATGTAATCCCTTTTGTTGTCAATAATGTTTAATGAAGGTAATCCATTTTTAAGCCAATTTTAAAAGGTAATCCATTTTTATAAAAATTAAAATATTCATTCTTGAATTATTTTTCTTCCAAAACTAAATTATTTGTGTTTCTCATGGACAAGGAGTTAAAAATATTGATAACAAAATTATGCCTGATTTTTCCATATTTAAAATAAAAACACTGTCCAACACACAGATACTTAATAATATTACATGGTTCAAATTAAAAACTGGTGAAAATAATTCAACTTATCATGAACAAAAAAGTCATTTAATGCAATTAAAATATAATGGGAAACCATAGTCATTGAACTAGGCATAGTTCTAATAATTAAGCTACTTTGTTTACAACAAAGTTTTTTTTTTAAATAATGTATCTTGAGGAACTGTGTTGGAAAAAATATTGTTCTTAAAGAAATGAATTAATAATGTTACATATTTATACATGTTTATTTTAGTTTTTCAAAACAACAGAACTATTCTGAGTCTTAATTGCACTATATTAATGTGTTTTATGGTACTGTCAGATCTAAATAATTGAAAATTTTAAAAGAATGTAAGCTCTTAAGTCTGATGCTAACTTTGATTCATAAATACAAAATGAATTGATTTGATTTTCTATACTTTTATTGTTTTGTGTATATTCTAGTTTGTCTTCCATTGCTGTGACAAAACTCTCTGACCAACACCAACTTGTGGAGGAAAGGATTTATTCAACTTACATCTCCTGGGTCACAGTTCATCACTTAGGGAGCCCAAGGCAGGAACTCAGGACAGGAACCTGGAGGCAGGTGTTGAAGCACAGGCCATGGAGGAATGCTATTCACTGGCTTGATCCCCTGGTTCATGCCCAGCCTGCCTTCTTATATGGTACACAACAACCTGCCCAGGGTGGCACCACTCATTGTAGGCTGGGCCCTACCACACTGCTCGACAATCAAGACAATACACCACAGATGTGGCCACAGGCCAATCCAATGGAGCCAGTTCCCCAATTGAGGCTCCCTCAACCCAGGTGTGTCAAGTTGACACTAAAGATATCCAGCACAGTGTATTTCATACATCATCTTTCAGTCCAATTTGAACACATTACTTTCTACCTGACTCCAACCCCAGCACAGTTCATGAATTCTGCCATACGTGTCTTGCATCATTCTCTCAGTCTTACTAAAGATTTTCTCTGCAGAGGCTTTTTGTTTGGGGGGGGGGGATTTAACTGTATCAGTGAGTACTTTGACCCAGTCTTTATGTTGTTATTGTTCCCTCCCCTTTGTATTGCTCCAAAATATGCTTATATAAACATCACATATGTATCAAAATTATGAACTCTGAGAATAAACTGTATGTTAATTCCAAAATATGTTTTGGTGTTCACATTTATTCCCCTTAATTTTATATTACTCTAAGATATTAATATGTATTTTCCACCCACATACAGTAATTACATTGTTGGAAAATAAGTGGTAGGTCAATTCTAGAGCCCATTAAGAGATTCACATTATAACAGCACAGTTGCTTTCAAATAAAAAGAAATATAACAATAACCATTACCCAGCTTGCCTTTCAACTGGGAATTTGGTGTTAGCATCCATAAATGAGGAAAACAATTTGGCTTTATTTTCTGGAACTGTGTTACTTCACTTAGCATAATGGCTTCAAGTTCCATCCATTTACCTGCAAAGTTCATGATGTCATCTTTCTTTACCACTGTATAGAACTCCATTGTGTAGATGTACATTTTTGTTATTCACGCAATTGAGGGACATTTTGGGTTGGTTCCAGCTCTTCACTATTGGGAATAGAACTGCAATAAACATAGCTGTGCATGTATCTTTGCAGTAGGATGTATCTCGTGGATATAAATTTTCTCAAGTGTTATGGGTCTGTTTAAGCTGCCAGTCTCTTCTTGGTTAAACTTTGGCAAATTCCAGGATTTCAGATATTCATCCATTTCTCTTAGGTTTTCAAATTTAGTAGAGTATAGGTTTTTGAAGCATTCTTGTATGATTGTCTGGATCTTTTCTTTATCTGTTGTGATGTTTCCCCTTTTATCACAGATGCTATTGATTTGGAGTTGCTTGCTCTTTCTTTTGGTTAACTGGGCTAGAGGTCTGTCTATTTTGTTTATCTTTTCAAAGAACCAGCTTTTGGATTCATTGATTTTTTTTTTTTTTGGATCTTTTTCTTTGCTTCTATTTTATTGATTTCTGCTCTGATTTTTGTTATTTCTTCCTGTCTGTTGGGTTTAGGGTTTATTTGTTGTTGTCTTTCAAGTGTTTTTAGCTGCAGTGTTAGATCATTTATTTGTTCTCTTTCTGTTTTTTAACGTGGGCACTTAGGGCTATAAATTTCCCTCTTAGGACTGACTTTATTGTATCCCACAGGTTTTGTTGTGTTGTATTGTCATTTTCTTTTAGTTCCAGGAATGTGTTAGATTGTTTATCTGCAGTGTTAGATTGTTCTCTTTCTGGTTTTTTTTTTTTTTTTTAGTTTCTATGTTTGAGAGCACATGGGCTATAAATTTCCCTCTTCGGACTGCTTTTAATGTATCCCACAGGTTTTTCTGTGTTGTATTGTCTTTTTCGTTTATTTCCATGAATGCTTTTATTTCCTTCTTTATTTCTTCCCTGATCTAGTCATTATTCAGGATTGTATTGTTTAGTATCCATGTGTTCTTAGAGTTAGAAGGGCTTACCCTGGTGTTACTATTGAGCTTTATTGCACTGTCTGATAGAATGCATGGAACAATTTCAAATCCTTTTGTATTTGTTGAGGTTGCTTTTGTGTCCCAGTTATGTGGTCAATTTTGGAGAATTTTCCGTGGGGCACTGAGTAGAAAGTATATTCTCTGGTGTTTGGATGGAATAGTCTATACATATCTGTGAGGTCCATTTGGCGTTTTGCATTATTCAGTTCTGATGTCTCTCTGTTTATTTTTTGTCCAGTTGACCTATCCAGGTGCCTCAATGGGATATTGAAGTCGCCCACTATTAGCATGATGGGATTAATCTGTGTCTTGAGGTCCTGAAGGATTGTGTTTATAAAGTTTGGTGCACCAGAATTTGATGCATAAATATTTAAGATTGTGAAATCTTCTTGGTTAATTGTTCCATTGATAAGGATATAATGGCCCTCTTTGTATTTTCTGATTAATTTTACTCTGTCTATTCTGTCTGATATTAGCATAGCCACTCCTACTTGCTTTTTGGTACCATTTACTTGGAATATTTTTCCCATCCTTTCACTCTAAGGTGGTTTTGTCCTTGAGAGTGAGATGGGTTTCTTGGAGGGAGCATATAGATGGATTCTGTTTCCTAATCCATTCTCCCAATCTATGACTTTTGATTGGGGACTTTAGGCCATTAATATTTAAGGTTATTATTGAGAGATGTGTGTTGTTTCCTTTCAACTTATTTTTCATTTGCATTCTTGGTCTAGGTACTTATTTACTCTGTTATGATTTTGGTAATTTCTCTCTTGGTTTGCTTAAGCATAGTTGTTCCTTTCCTCTGTTCTTTGAATTGCTTTGAGTATTTTCTGAAGTGTTGGGTTTTTTGACATGTGTTCTTTCATTTTGTTTATGTCATGAATTCAACTATGACTGACATTTTTGCTGGGTATAGTAATCTGGGTTTGCATCTAAAGTCATTTAGCACTGGGAATACTTTGGTTCATGTTCTTCTGGCTTTCATAGTTTGCACTGAGAAGTCAGGTGTTATTCTGATGGGTTTCCCCTTATATGTAACTTGTTTTCCTCTTGTGGCTTTCAGTATTTTGTCCTTGTTTTGAGCATATAGTGTTTTAACTATGATATGATGTGTGGAATTTCTTTTCTGCTCTTGTCTATTTGGTGTTCTATGTGCTTCTTGTATTTCTATGGGTTTGTCTTTTTTCAGTTTTGGGAAGTTTTCTTCTATTATTCTGTTGAAGATCTGATCAATACCATTCTCCTGGGATTCTTCTCCTTCCTCTATCCCTATGATGCAGAGGTTTGGTCTTTTCATAGTGTCCCACATTTCCTGGTTGTTCCACTCTTGTGTTTTTTAAATTTTTCATAATCTTTTCTTGAGGTTCCTAGCTGTGCTGTGTTATCCTGTAGGTCTGATATTCTTTTTTCTGCTTCATCCATTCTGCTTCTGAGGCTTTTTCCCATCCTTTCCTGCTGATTGGATGAATGTTCAATTTCCTTTTTTATTTCATCCTGTGATTTCTTCAGTATTTCCACTTCCTTTTGGAGCTTTTCTTTCTTTTTTTTTTTTTTTTTTTTTTTTTTATCTTTTTGAGAACAAAGGGTCCTCCCTGTAGCCACAGCGGTCCTGGAACTTACTCTGGAGACCAGGCTGGCCTGGAACTCTTTATGTTGACCAGGCTGGCCCAGAACTTCTCCTGCCTCCCAAGTGCTAGGATTAAAGGCGTGCGCCACCATGCCTGGCTCCCTTTTGGAGCTTTTCATTCTCTTTTTGTAGCTCCTTGCTTTGTTGGTCAGTTTCTTTTTTCCTTTCAGCCTGAAATGTTTTCAATGTTTCCATTGCCTTCCAGAGTTTGTCATTCTCTCCCTCTAGCTCTTTTCAGAGTTTGTATTTCTCTTCCTCTACTTCTTTTCTGAGCTTGTCAATCTCTCCTTTTAGTTCTTTCTGGAGTTTATCATTCTTTCCTTTTATTTCCTTCATGAATTTTTCGTTCTCTCCCTTAAGTTCTCTGATTTGGTCTTTATAATCTTTAAATATGTCTACAATTGTTCTTCTAAGGTCAGTGTCTTGGTTTCCTTCCAGGGAGATATCATTGTTGTGATCTTCTACAGGACTGGTTGAGTTCAGTGGGCATTTATTTTGAGCTTTTCCCATATTGTTTTTCCTTTGTGATTTTGGCTTGTGGATTTTTGTTGTTGTTGTTTTCCCCCTTTGTTTATTTGTTTTCCTTCTGTGCCTATTCTCAAATGTTAATACAGAGGACTGGTTGGTCACTCAGTTTGCTTCCTGTTGGTTTCTTCCTCAGTTTTGGCTATGCAGTCTCAAATCAATGATACTGCTGGATCCTCCTAATGGCAGTAAACTGTGGCACCAGCAGTTTATACTTTCCACCACAGTATCAGTAACTTAAGTGGGGGTGGGTGGGGTAGGGTGGTAGTGTTTGAATCCTTTGGCCTGCGCACTGGTCCCCACCTGGGCAGCTGGGCACAGAGTGTGTGTGCCCCTGACTGACCTTCTATCCACACATGCAGTTCCTCTCTATGATTCTAGCATTGGAAGGCAGCTGTTGAGGTGGGCTGGGTGGCCAAATACCTAGACAGCACAAACCATCCTGGCCTGCTGGACAAGGGGCTTGTATAAACCCTGGCTAAACTTCTATCCATGCACACAGTTCCTCTCTATAGTTCTAGTGTTGGGAGGTGGCTGCCAAGGTGGGCCAGGTGGCCAAAGGCCTGCATGGCACAAATCCTCCTGGGCAGCTGGGCACAGAGTGTTGAGGTCCCATTTTTATCTGTGGTAGCCACAGTGTTTTTTAAACATATTTTTTGTTATCAAACATTTTCATACATCATACATCATTTCTCGATCCAATTTAGACTGATTTCCCTTTCCACCTTTTCCATGTCCCCACCCCACTCTAGATCATGCATTCTAACACACATGCCTTGCATATTATTCTGAGTCTTTCCAGAGTTTTTTTTTTTTTTTTTCAAAACAGAGGGTTATTCTTTTTGGGAGAACTTCACTGTTACAGTCTTTTTCTTTTTTTTTCTTTGTCCTGATATATATTTGCAATATATATATTGCATATATATAGTGCATATATATATCAATACAATATATATGTATATATATATATTGCATATATATAGTGCATATATATGCACTATATATATGCAATACAATATATATATATATATATATGTGTGTGTGTGTGTGTGTGTGTGTGTGTGTGTGTGTGTCTCACCTATACTAAAATTATGTCATCTGAAAACAAACTATGTTATTTCCAAATCACATTGCAGGATTCACATTTTTTATTTTGATTTTGTTTTACTCTAAAATATGCATATATACCCTCTGCCCGTATACCAAAATTCCAGACTGAAAATAAATGGTAGGTTAATTGTAGAACCTGTTAAGGTATTCACAATATAAGAGCACAGTTGTTTTCAGATCACAAGGAATATAACATTAACGTTGCTCAGTTTGCCTTACAACTAGGTAATTGGTACTAGCATCCGCAGATGAGGGATGCCATTCATCATTTGTTTTTCTTGGACTATGTTACTTCACTTAGCATAATGTCTTCTAGTTCCATCCATTGACCTGCAAATTTCATGATATCATCTTTCTTTAACATTGCATAGATCTCCATTGTGTAGATAGACCATATTTTCTCTATCCACTCATCAGTTTAGGGGCACTTGGGTTGGTTCCAGATCTTTGCTATTGTGAACAGAGCTTCAATAAATATAACTGTGCATATATCTCTGCAGTAGGATGAGACTTGTGGTTATATACCAGGAGTGCTATGACTAGGTCAGGTGGTAAGTTCATTTTAAGTATTTTAAGGTTCTCCACACTGCTTTCCATAGTGGTTGTAGGAGTTTATAGTCCCACCAGCAGTGGATGAGTGTTCCCCCTCCCCACAACTTCTCCAGCATTTGGTATCATTTGTTTTCTTGATCTTAGCAAGTGTTATCATTGTGAGATGATATCTTAAAGTGGTTTTAATTTGCATTTCCTTAATTATTACTGATGTTGAACAGTTTTAAAGATGTTTTTCAGCCCTATTTCCTCACATGTGAAGTCTCTGTTCAGCTCTTTACTTCATCTTTTGAGTGAGTCAATTGTTTTCTTAGATCTATGTTTTTTGAGTTGTTTATATATTCTGAAAGCTAATGTTCTGTCAGAGGTATCAGCAGTGAAGTTTTCTTCCCACTCTGTGGGTTTCCTGTTCACTTCCTTGATTCTTTCTTTCACTGTACAGAAGCTTTTGAGTTTATTGAATTCCCACTTGTCAATTGTCCACCTTATTTCCTGTACAGCTGCTATCTAATTTAAAAAGTCTTTTACTACTCTTATGTCTTGTAGGTTGCTGCTAATGTTTTCTTCTATCACCGTCAGAGTTTCAGGTTGAGGTCTTTGATCCATTTGGGGTTGATTTTTGTACAGGGAAGGTGGTAGGGGTTTAATTTCATTCTTCTACAAGTGGTGATCCAATTTTGCCAACACAATTTGCTGAAGATGCTCTTTCCTCAATTGAGACTTTTTGGTTCCTTTGTCAAATATGAGGTGGCTGAAATTCTTTGTGCTCAAGTTTAGATCTTCAGTTTTGTTCCATTGGTCTATAGGTCTGTTTTTGTGCCATTAACAGGCTGTATTTATGATTATAGCCCAGTAATATAGCTTTAATTCTGGTAATGTATTCCCCCCCTTGTATTGCACTTTTCACTGAGGGTTGTTTTAGCTATTTGGAGTCTTTGTTTTTCTATATGAATATAAGGACTCTTTTTTCCAAGTTTGTGAAGAAGCTCATTGTAATTTTGATTGGGATTGTATTAAATGTGTATGTTAATTTGGGTAGAATGGACATTTTTACTATATTAATTTTTCCAATCCATGAGCAGGGGAGTTCTTTCCATCTTTTGATATCATCTTCAATCACCTTCTTCAAGATTTTAATTTTTTTGTTGTACAGATCTTTGGTGTCTTTGGTTAGGTTTGTTCTCAGTTTATTTATTTATTTATTTATTTATTTATTTATTTATTTATTTATTTATCGAGGCTATTGTGATTAGGAAGTTCTCCTTATATTCCTTTTCCAGCTACTTATTGTTGGTGTAAGAAAGGCTGCTGATTTTTCTAGGTTAATTTTGTATCCTGCCACTTTACTGAAACTTTCAATCTTTTCTAGGAGTTTTCTGGTGGAGTGTTTAGCATTCCTTAGATAAACTATCATAGCATCTACAAAAAGGGACAGTTTTACTTCCTCTTTTCTGATTTATACTCTTTTAATTTCCCTTTCTTGCCTTACTGCCCTAGCAAGCATTTCAAGCTCTATATTGAAGAGGAGTGGTGATAGAGGGCAGCCTAGCCAGTTCCCACCTTTAAGGTGAATGCTTCTAATTGTTCTCCCTTTAAGATGATGTTGGCAGTGTGTTTCTTGTATATGGCTTTATTTTGAGGAATGTTCCCTCCAATTAAATTCCCTCTAGAACTTTAACCATGAATGGATGCTGGATTTTGTCAAAGGCTTTCTGTGCATCAATTGAGATGATTGTGTGTTTTTTTGTTTTTCAGTCCATTTATATGATTTTATGATATTTATTGTTTTTCGTTTTTCTTTTTTTTTAATTTAACATTTTTTATTGATGCTTTGTGCATTTCATACATCATTTTCCAATTCAATTCTGGCATATTTCCCTTTCCCTTCCCCCCCACCCCCGCCCCAACCGAGATCATGCATTCTGCCATAACCGTCCTGCATATTTCTCTCAGTTTTTTTTTTCCATTTTTTAGCTATAAGTGATAATCCATGAGTACAAGCATCCTTCATGTAAAACCAATTTGCAGGCTGTTGTGCCAAAACCCCCACAGCCCCACCTTCCAGTCTGTAGATGAGGCTGGCCTTGAACTCACGGAGATCTGTCTTGTCTCTTCCTCCTGAGTGGTAGGATTAAAGGTATGCATCACCACACCCAACTTAAAGATGGTTCTTAGCCACCATGTTGGTGGTGGGCATCAAACCCGTGTCCTCTGCAAGAGCATTCAGTGCTCTTAACTGCCAAACCATGTCTCTAGCCCCAGGGATTAATATTTTAACAGTAAACTTGCTTGCAGAAAAAAGAAATACTTCTTTACATTCCTAAATTACATAGCAATTCCATGTATGTTTAAATGTACTTTTTAATAGTAGCAGCAGGTTATTATATTTACAAAAAAAGAAAAATAAAATTATTCAGTTTGACTTACAAATAGGGATTTCATGTTAGTATCCACAAGTGAAGGATACCATACATCATTTGTTTTTCTGGGACTATGTTATTTCACTTTGCATAATGGCTTCTAGTTCCATCCATTTACCTGCAAATTTCATGATGTCATCTTTCTTTTCTGTTGCATAGAATTCCTTGTGTAACTGTACCACATTTTCTCTATCCACTCATTGGTTGAAGGGCACTTGGCTTGCTTCCAGCTCTTTGGTATTGTGAAGAGAGCTACAGTAACCATGGTTGTGCATGTATCTCTGTGGTAGGATGAGTCTTGGTGGTTTATACCCAGAAGTTGTATGACTGGGTCAGGTGGTAGGTTAATTTTGAGTCTTTCTCAAAGTTAACACTGCTTTCCATAGGAGTTGCATGAGTTTACATTCCCACCAACTGTGAATAAATGTTCCCCTTTCCCCAAAACCTCTTCAGCATTTGGTATCATTTGTTTTCTTGATGATAGCCAGTCTTACTGGGGTCAGAGCAAATCTTAAAATGGATTTAATTTACATTTCCTTAATTGTTAGTGACATTGAACACTTTTAAAGCTGTTTCTCAGGCATCTTACTTCTTTATTTGTGAAATCTCTGTTTACCTCTTTACTCCATATTTTGAGTGGGTCATTTGTTTTCTTGCTCCTTTGTTTGCTAAGCAATTTATACAGTCTGGATGTTAATGCTCCATCAGATGTATCACTGGTGAATATTTCCTCCCTAGAAAAATCAATAGCCTGTTTTATAGCAACAACAAGCAGTTGAATACGAGGAGACCTTCCCATTCACAATAGCCTCAAAAAATATCTTGGAATAAACCTGACCAAAGATACTAAAAATCTCTACAATGAAAATTATTAAATCCTTGAAGAAAGAGTTTGAAGAAGCCACCAGAAGATGGAAGGAACTCCCAGATCATGGATTAGAAGAATTAATATATTTAAAATGACCATCCTACCCAAAGTAATATACAGATTCAATGAAATCCCAATTAAAATCCCCATGAGCTTTGGCACAGACCTAAAGAAATTCTTAAATTCATATTAAAAAACAAAAGAGCTGTATAGCCAAAACAATCCTGAGCAAAAACTGCAATACAGGAGAGATTACTCTACCAGATTTCAAACTATATTAAAGGGCTATAGTCATAAAAGCAACCTAGTATTGGAACAAAAACAGACCTGTATATCAATGGAAAAAAACTGAAGATTCAAACTTGAGCACATGCAATTTCAGCACCTCATATTTGACAAAAGGACCAAGAAGACTCAGTGGAGGAAAGGCAGTATCTTCAGCAAATAATCCTGGAAAAACTGGATCACCACTTGTAGAAGAATAAAACTAAACCACTACCTTTCACCCTATACAAATAACAACTCCAATTGATCAAAGACCTCAATGTGAAACCTGAAAGTCTGAAAATGATAGAGGAAAACACTGGGAGTTATCTACAAGATATAGTCATAGGAAAAGACTTTCTTTTTATATTTTAATACCCTTTTAGGAAAAGACTTTCTAAAGACAGCAATTGTGCAGGAAATAAGGTCAAGAATTGACAAATGGGACCTCATTAAACTCAAAAGCTCCTGTACAGAAAAAGAAACAATCAGGGAAGTGAAGGGAAAACCCACAGAGTGGGAGTTCTATGTTCTTAAATTGTATTTTGGTATCTCCAACTCTTAATTATTAACCTTAGGTAACATTGAGAAATGGTTACTTTTAACCAAATACAATTTATAAATAAACAGTGATTAGCTTCCTATACTATATCTGCATTACTTGTTCATTTGGCCATGGCTAACAAGAAAGCCATCAAGGCTCCACATGGGAATCTTCGCGATCCTACCTGATGGACGTGTTTGGGGAAATGAAAGAGAAACAGTCACAATGCACAGCTTAAAGCCTTGACTCATAAGGTCAGGGATTCAGGATGGAGTTTCAGCACTCTCTAACCATCCTTATCTATTTTTTTTCTACTGGTTAGCCTATATTTGTGTGAAAATTCAAATGACATGGACTTTTTCATTTTACATTCTAATCATTTTTTAATTGTCATGACAATGACACAAAATGATTCATTATTATTATCACTTCACAGTTATAAAAGCACAGGAATCAATCTGACCAGAAACACACCAGGACCAAACAAGACAAGAGGTAAACTGAGCCTTTTGCTTCCAGATCCTCACTTCAACACAGTTGTTCTGTTGTGCTTTCTAGATAAGTCACAAAATCCCAATTTGTGCATTTGTGCTTTTTATTTACATTACTTTATTTATTTATTTTAATTTTTTTAATTTTTTTTATTTCAGCCCCAACATCACTTTATTTTAAAACTACATTTAGAGAACGAAATATATTTTGTAATTTTTACAGTTTTAATAAACTTTTTGTCAAATTACCTTGCAAATTCAGTATGTAACTTGACTACTTACATATAGGAAAATAACAAAACTTTAATAGTTCCTATACCACATAAAAATTTACATTGTGGATTTTTTCTTATAGCAGATATATATTGACCAAGTAATTCATTCAACTTAAATATTGTGTATAAAGTCAATAATATAAGTATCTTAATTAATTAATTGAAGATATATTTGTGTGTGTGTGTGTGAGTGTGTGTGTGTGTGTGTGTGTGTGTGTGTGTGTGTGTGTTCTATGTGTGCAGCACTCTCAGGGCCCAGAAGAGGGTAGTGGATCCCCTGGATCTGGATTTATAGGAATTATGAGCCAGCTGGCTTGGGGGCTGGAAAATGAACTTTGATCTTCAGGAAGGACAGAAAGCCGTCTTAATTGTTGAGCGATCTTTCCAGGCCCATATTAGGCAATTTTATAATAATTGTTATAAACAGTGTTTCTAATACAATGACTGCAAAGAAATATTAATGAATATTTACATGTATGTAGAAACAAAGGTATTAGTTGAGAAAAAACTGGTATTTTAAACACATTAACTCACTTATTATATTGACCATCTACCTTTGGTGCAACAAACAGTGACATAAAATTTTATTTTAGCCACATTATATTATGTAATAAGATACTTTGTGATTTTTTCAAAGCCAATGTTTTATTAAAGCACTGTGCATTTCATACAAAATTACATTACAAATCAAATCTAGACTTGTGCCCCACTCCCTGCCCCCCACCCCCCACCCCAAGAGAGCTCATAGATTCGGCCAAACATGTTTTTCATCTTTTCTCAGTCTCTCTCAAAATTCTTGATGCAGAAGTTTACTGTTTTGAGTAGAAGTTCACCATTTAAGTCAGTTCTTTGACTAAGTCTTTTCTGTTGTTGTTGTTGTTGTTGTTGTTGTTATTCTTTCCAATAGGCATCACTCCAAAATATGCACATATGCATGCCACATATATCATAGGTTTTAGCATCTTCAGCTTATTTTTTTTTATTTTAGGCTGAAAGATGTCATGTTTGAAGTCTTCTCCTTGGCAAGCCCAAACCACCATCACTCCTGCCCTTGTGCTCCACACTGGTGTTTTCCCTTCCCATGGTCAACAAATGAGGTCCAGTAAGCACCATGTCCTGTCTTGATCTTCCTGTATTGATTTCCATGATACAGCCTAGGTAGTCCAACCATAGCAGTCTATACTCTGAAGAGGCAGAAACCTCAGTAGTAGCTTAGTCCAGAAGTTGGATGTCTCAGAAGTCTCCATCTGGATCTGAAGGTTTGGAGGATTCTTGGAGAAACATGAGTCTTCAGCCCATATTGGAAGGTTGAAAAGCTTTGTCTCACATATTTGAAGGATGGCAAAAGCAGTGGCAGCTACAGGGTAGCTGCAATTGCGAGTAAGACAGGCAAAATAACTGTCTCTCTCTCTTTTTTCTTTTTTTTTTGTCTTTTTGTTAAGACCTCAAGTTTTATAACTGCAGTACAATTTCTCAGGACTTACTATTTATTTACTTCTGGTTATACTTTCCTTTTGGATGTTTAAGGCCACACAGTTAGCCTAGATGGACCAAGGTTTTTGTTTTCTCAAGGTCAGTTGTGCATCTGGTCCTCAAGGGTCACTCATGTTTTTCTTTTTTTTGGGGGGGGGGACATTGGCTCCTTTTGGCTTTTCTATCACCACTTCCATCCACTCGAAGACAAAATCAGGTCTTGCTAGAGCAGGCTTCCCTTTTTGAAGCATGAGCTGACTTTCCTCTTTATACACTGGACCCTGGCTGAAGTCCCATTAGTAGATCTTCAAGACCTCCCTTCCCAGGAAGAATGGTGACTCACATTTGCAGGATATTTCAAGAGATGCCCCCATGCATAGTCCCCTGGGACTTAATCGATCTCTGAGGGCAAGGAAAAAAGTTATCCCTTAAGTCCCTCAGCCAAATTGGTATGGGCATTAAGTATGGTTGTTAAGCATACAGAAAGGCTAAGTTACACCAGCATGATATTTTTAACTACTTTATAATATTTTAAAAAGTGCTTGGACATTGGTAACACTCTCTGGCATTTCAGAGGCCAGTTGTACGTTAGCAAGTGACATCTCATAACATTTTTCATGCTCACACCAGGTCTTTGACAACAGAGACTTACTGCCTTTCTCCTTGCATATATCCCACTTATAGGCAAAAGGCCTTTATAATTTGGGGGGGGTTTGAATCCCCTAGCCAACATCTCCTAGGCAGAATAATTCATTGCTGATGTCAGAGCTTTCCTGTAGTAATATATTTTGCTTAATTACACAACTTATAAACACTTTACTATTGAATTTGGCTCTAGATAGAGAAATATCCTTTCACAGTTCCTATGCGTATCAGTCAATTAAAAGGTAGTTATTCCTGTTTTATAGGAAATTACCACTGTGACAATTGGCTCTAATTTACAGTTAGGGAGTGGTTTCATTACCATCATGTTTTTCTTTTTGCTATAAAGGGGAGAGGTAGGAAGGTTTCTCAGTATCTGGAAGGTAATCTTCATTAGGGCCCATTATAAACAGTTAACCCCAATATTATTCAGAGAGATGCTCAGTGTCTGTGACTCAGGCAGTCTGAGGTTCCTCTTTCTTTCATGTTCAGATGGGTCAACCTCTCTGCTGGAATTTCCCAGTCCATCCTGCATAGCCATAAGTTGTATGTTTTCAGCAAAATATTGGTCTCCCTGAGACAAGCAAGACTCCTCCGTCAATATCAGCTACACCTCAACAGCCTGGAGATACTGTGCAACAGTGACAGCCAAGTGTCTGTATATATCCCAAATCTAATTGGGTATTAGCTCTCTCCTTGGAGGAATAACTCACAGTGGATGCCACAAGTTTATGTCCTCTAGTGGTTAGGAGATGTTATAAGCCACAATAAGAACTTGTCACCCTTTATAGAGAAACCACAGTTTGTGGATTAGCATACCATCCAAGCATCTGTGTCTATGCTCACAGTTTAGCTTGACATAATAATTAGTACTGCTTAAATGCCTGTACATCCAATAGCTTGTGCTTTGTTAGTATGACTAAAAAGGGTATCACTGGAAAAGCTGTCAACCCATTAAGGGAAACAATCTGAACAGACTAAAGTCCAAAATGACAACTCAAAAGAAATTAGACTGTTTTCTTACCCACTTGTGCCCCTTTCCCAAAGCCCAGGGAACAAACTGCGGAAGAGGAGGCATGGTAGATTGTAAGGGCTGCAGAGAGATAGGGGTAAATCATGAGACTACAGGAATATAGTCTGGACTCCTAACTGATCAACATGCCTTTACATACAAGCTTCTCCAACTGGACTATGGGAACCTTGGGTTGTTCAAAATTTGGACATAGATACTTGCAAAATGCACCAATTACCTAATTGTATGACATATTGAGTAACATCAATGTTATCTGCAAACAACTGTGTCATTATATTGTAGAATCCCTTAAAAATAAAAAATAAAAAATAAAAAAAAATGCTTGGACAAAAGCTCAAGCAGCCATGTATAAGAAATACTAAGAAGCACTTCCATAAAATAAATACTGTGGTTAGACATAATGTCATGACAAACTATTTTTTCTGCATTTCTTTGATCTTATATTACTCTAAAATATGCATACATATTCTTCATCCATATACCAAAACTTCCTAACTCTTAAAATAAATGGTAGCTTAGTTCTAGAACCTGTTATGTGATTCACAATATAAAAGCACAGTTGTTTTCAGATCACATTAACTTTGCTCAGTTTGCCTTACAACTAAGTAATTGGTGCTAGCATCCACGGATGAGGGATACCACTCATCGTTTGTTTCTCTGGGACTCTGATACTTCACTTAACATAATATCTTCTAGTTCCATCCATTTACCTCCTAAATTCATGATGTCATCTTTCTTTACTGCTGCATAGAACTCCATTGTGTAGATGTACCACACTTTCTCTATCCACTCATCAGTTGAGGGGCACTTGGGTTGGTTCCAGCTTTTTGGTATTGTGAACAGAGCTGCAATAAACATGGATGTGCATGTATCTCTGCAGTAAGGTGGGTCTTGTGGGTATATAACCCGGAATGGTATGACTCTGTCAGGTGGTAAGCTCATTTTGAGTCTTCCAAGTGTTCTCCACACTGCTTTCCATAGTGGCTGTACAAGTTTACATTCTCACCAACAGTGGATGAGTGTTCCCCTTTCCCCACAACCTCTCTAGCACTTGGTATCATTTGTTTTCTTGATCCTAGCTGAACTTATTGGGGTGAGATGATACCTTAAAGTGGTTTTAATTTTCATTTCCTTAATTATTAGCGATGTTGAATACTTCTTAAGATGTTTATAAGCCATTTCTAATTCTCCACTTGTGAAGTCTCTGTTTGGCTCTTTGCTCCATCTATTGAGTGGGTCATTTGTTTTCTTTCTTCTTTGTTTTTGAGTAGTATGTATACTCTGGAAATCAATGCTTTGTCAGATGTTTCTGTGATGAAAGTTTCCTCCCACTCTGTGGGTTTTCTCTTCACTTCCTTGATTGTTTCTTTTGATGTACAGAAGCTTTTGAGTTTAATGAGGTCCATTTGTCAATTGTAGATCTTATTTCTTGTGCAGTTGGTATCTGATTTAGGAAGTCTTTCCTACTCCTATGTCTTGTAGGCTGCTGCCAACTTTTTCTTCATCACCTTCAGAATTTTGGGTTTCCCGTTGAGGTCTTTCATCCATCTGTAGTTGACGTTTTTCCGGAATAAGAGGTAGGGGTTAACTTTATTCTTCTACAAGTGGTGATCCAGTTTTGCCAACACTACTTGCTAAAGATGCTGTCTTTTCCTCCATTGTGTCTTCTTGGCCCCCTTGTCAAATACGAGGTGGCTGAAATGTATGTGCTCAAGTTTGGATCTTCAGTTTTGTTCCATTGGTCAACAGGTCTGTTTTTGTGCCAGTACCAAGCTGTTTTTATGACTATAGCCCTGTAGTATAGTTTGAAGTCTGGTATTAGAGATCCCCCTTGTATTGCTCTTTTTACTCAGGGTTGCTTTGTCTATTTGGGGTCTTTTGTTTTTCCATATGAAAACAAGGACTTTTTTCCAAGCCTGTGAAGAAAGTCTTGTGGATTTTAATCAGGATTGTGTTGAATCTGTATATTGATCTTGGTAGAATGGACATTTGTACTATATTAATTTTTCCAATCCAAGAGTATGGGAGGTCTTTCTATTTTCTGATGTTCTCTTCAATTTCCTTCTTCAGGGGTTTAAATTTTTTTGTAGAGATCTTTGCTGTCTTTAGTTAGGTTTGTTCCTAGGTATTTTATTGTTTTTGAGGCTATTGTGAGTAGAAAGGTCTCCTTGTATTCCTTCTTCAGGTGCTCATTGTTGATTTAAAGAAAGTCTACTGATTTTTCTAGGTTAATTTTGTATCCTGCCACTTTACTGAAACTCTTAATCATTTTTAGGAGTTTTCTGGTGGAGTTTTAGTATCTCTTAGGTAACCAATCTTAAGAAAAAAGGGATAGCTTGACTTCCTCTTTTCCTATTAGTATTTCTTTAATTTCCTTTTCTTGCCTTATTGCCCTAGCAAGTGTTTCAAGCACTGTATTGAAGAGGAGTGGTGGCAGGGTGCAGCCTTGCTTTAAGGGGAATGCTTCTGTCTTTTCTCCATTTAGGATGATGTTGGCTGTGGGTTTCCTGTATATGGCTTTGATTACATTGTGGAATGATTCCTCCAATCCAATTCCCTCTAGGACTTTAAGCATGAAGGGATGCTGGATTTTGTCAATGGCTTTTTCTCTCTCAATTGAGATGATCATGCGGTTTTTGTCTTTCAGTTCATTTATGTGTTTTATAATATTTATTGATTTTCATATGTTGAACCATCCCTGCCTCTCTGGTATGAATCCAACATGATGGATGATCTTTTTGATATGGGTCTGTATATGGTTTGCAAGTATTTTGTTGAGAATTTTTGCATCTGTGTTCATTAATGAGATGGGGCTCTATTTCTCGTTTTTGGTTGTATCTTTGGCTGGTTTAGGTATTAGTGTGATACTGGCTTCATAGAAGGAATCTGGGAGATTTCCCTCTGCTTGTATCCTTCTGAACAATTTGAGTAATAATGTTTGTAAGTCTTTTTGAAGTATTTTATAGAATTCTGCCATGAAAACATCTAGGTCTGGGCCTTTTTTTTTGTTGTTGGGAGGTTTCTTATTACATTTTCAATTTCTTCATATATTATGGGTCTTTTTAAGCTGTCAATGTCTTCTCATTTAAGCTTTGGTGATTCCCAGGATTTCAGATATTCATCCATACCTCCTAGGCTTTCAAACTTAGTAGAGTATTGGTTTTTGAAGTATTCCCATATGATTGTCTGGATCTTTTCATTGTCTGTTGCGATATTTCCCCTTTCATCATAATTTGGAGTTGCTCTTTCTTTCTATTGGTTAACTAGAGTTCTGTCTATCTTATTTTCTCAGAGAACCAACTTTTGGATTCACTGATTTTTCATTTTCTTTCCTTTGTTTCTATTTCATTGATATCTGCTCTGATTTTTGTTATTTGTTCCTGTCTGTTGGGTTTAGGGTTCATTTGTTATTGTCTCTTAAGTGTTTTTAGCTGCAGTGTTAGATCGTTCACATGTGCTCTTTCTGTTTTTCTGATGTAGGCACCCAGGGCTACAAATTTCCCTCTTAGGACTGCTTTTAAAGTGTCCCATAGGTTTTGTTGTGTTGTATTATCATTGTCATTCAGTTCCAGGAATTCTTTTATTTCTTTATTTCTTTCTTTACCCATTCATTATTCAGGATGTGTTCTTTAGTCTCCATGTGTTCACTTTATGAATTTTAATGTAGGCGCTCAGAGCTAGAAACTTCCCTCTCAGGACTGCTTTTAAAGTGTCCGAGAAGTTTTGTTGTGTTGTATTTTCATTTTCATTTAGTTCAGGAGTCCTTTTATTTTCTCTTAATTTCTTCTTTGACCCATTCACCATTCAGGAGTGTGTTGTTTAAGCTCTATGAGTTCCTTAATTTAATACAGTTTCTTTTGCTGTTGATTTTAAACTTTGTTGCATTGTGGTCTTATATAATGCGTGGAATTTTTTCAATTCTTTTGTAATTGTTGAGGTTGGTTTTGTGCCCCAGTAATGTGGTTAATTTTAGAGAGTTTTCCATGGGCCACTGTAGAAAGTGTTTTCCACCGTGCTTGGCAAGAACATTCAGTAGATGTCTGTTTGGTCCCCTTTATGTACAATGTCATTTAATTCAAATATATCTTCGTTAATTCTTTGTCTACTTGATCTGTCTGTTACTAGAGATTTGGGGGTATTGAATTTTCCATCTTTACTGAGTTGTATATGAATATATTGAAAGAAGATTCTGACTTAAATTTGCATATGACTCTTTGAAAAGGAATTTAGTGCTAATTATCCCTCCCTTACTCCCTGTTCTGCACTTCCTCTCATTCCCCACCCCATTAATACTGTTCTATCTGTTTTTTCCCCTAACCCATTTCTATCACTACATTCTGTGCCCATGAACTCTATCTCCATGAATTACTTCCATGGTCACTTATTACTCTCCTGATCTCAAGAGAGTTTGTAGTTGAAATACACCTATCCAAAGATACAAAGTTTGGATCCACGTATGAGAGAGAAAAGGTGAGATGTTCTTCTTGCATTATCTCTTTAGGGTGATTGTTTTCAATTCTATCCACTTACTTGTAGATTACATAATTTCATTTTCCCGAACATTTGAATGGTATTCTATTGTATAAATGTATCATGCCTTCATTATCCATTCATCAGTGATATAAATGGTTACTTTGATTTCCTGGTGTTTTAAATTTTTATTTCTTTTATTTTTATTTTTTGTGTGTATGGGGACATGTATGAGCCATGGCTCCTGTGTGCGTGTCAGGGGACAACTTTGTGGGTTTGATTCTTCCTTCTACTTTGTGGGGATTCTGCAACCTCACTTGGAGCAGTAGGCTTGTGCAGCAAGCACATCACCTGCCAAGTCCTCTCAGCAGCCCTTGAAGGCTCTGTGAGCTGTAACTCCATTGTTGTGGATGAAGGGACATGATCTGTCATACTTCACTGTCACTCAGATGTCCACGTGCATGCTTTCTTTTGTAGGCGCACATTCCTTCTCCAAGAAAAACAACACAATGCTATCTGCAGATACTTCCTGCAACCCCAGATGTCCATCTCTGGATGAAATCCAGTTAATCAATTTCGCATGAGTTGTATTATGAGCTAATTATTTTCAAAATAAATATACATTAACTAATATACTTCCTCTCTCATCATACACATATGTAGCAAATAAATGCAAGTTTACCAACAGGAACTGATAATCGTAATAAAATCTTCCATCCAGTAATGAAAATAGTGAAAAATCCCAGTAGTCACTGGTTTCTTTTTATTTTATTTTATTTTATTTTATTATTTATTTATTTATTTATTTATTTATTTATTTATTTATTTATTTATATGTGTATGAATGTGCTGTCTGCATGTAGGTTTGTGCACCCATGTCGTGCAATGCCACGGAGGTCAGAGAGGGTGTTGGATTCCCCTGGAATTGGAGTTCTCCTGGAATTGGAGTTACAGACGATTTCTAAGGTGATAGAATCCTGTAAGCCTGAATCCCAAAGACAGGTCCCTGTACCTGACACTGAAAAATTTTCAGGATTTGAACACGGAGTTCTGGGAAATATTCTTGTCACAGTTTCAAGATGAATAGAAAGTATTCTAATATGTCTTCAGCTTTTATATTAGGGCCAGGAAAAGATTAAAGTAAGACAGAGTGGAAGAAAATGTTACTATAAGGAGAAACATTACATTGTCCATGTAATTTATCCTTAAGAAAGACCACCTTTGAGAGTGAAGGGGGATGCCAGAATAATTGCAAGCCCTTAATAGATTTTGTAAGAGCTTCAGCCAGGAGTCAATGAATATCCACTGTCTCCACTTGGATCAGGCTACATCCTCCAGAGCGAGGCTAAGAAGTTCATTGCTAGAGAACTCCATCCATGAGGCCAGGAAGATTATGGGTGTTAGGAACAAACACCTCATTAGCCAGACCTCTCTTTGTTGGCCCTCCTCCATCTCTCATTGCCCTCTATTTCAACAAGGGCATTGTTCTCTATATTGGTCAATTTCTGGAATGTATTTAAAGAATAGAGAAGAATGGATCTTGGATAATAAGAGTAACTGAAAAATTACCTAACACCGTTTCTGTTATTAAAAACAATCTGTTGTGCCTGTAGTTCACCCAGTAAAGATGCTGCCAAGCCTGACAACCTATGTTCAATCCTCAGGACGCACATGGTAGAAACAGAGAATAAACTGATTTCTGTAATTTGTCCTCTAACCTTTATACACACACCATGAAATGTACATATGGTCATACATAAATAAATGTTTAGTATTGTTTACAAACTTATTTTGAAGCATTCTCAGGTTCCTTCACTATGTATTCATTCAGCAAATATGGAGGTGACATAGTTGTACCTGCCCCTGCCCTGTTAAGGATAGAAACTCTACTATAATGAATCTTTAGTTTTCATTCGTGTCCACATGGGTTTTCACTTACTTCAATAACCTGACTGTAAGATATATGTCACTCTTAGCATTGACTGGCATCAGGTCTTATGAAAATAGTAATGAGGAGAAGAAATTTTCAAAATAAAGGTTGTCAACACCAGGGCTGAAGGGACGGCTCAGTGGTTAAGAGCCCTGGCTGCTCTTTCAGATGAACCTGGTTTGGTTCCCAGAGCTTACACGGTGGCTAACAACCACCTTTTAAACTCCAGCTCCAGTGGATCTGGTGCCCTCTTCTGGCCTCTTTGGGCATTGCATGCACAAGTGCACTTAAATATATGCAGCCAAAACACTCATAAACATAAAAACAAAACAATAAAAGATAGTTGCAAAAATAAAACGTAGACTGAGGTTTTGACTTCCCAGAATTCTAGGAAGGAGAATAATCTGGCCAGAAAATGCAAGCTCCTTATCCATTTAGAAAGTGCTAATATCCCTAAGAGAAAGATAAGTATACTACACAACCTAAAAGCTCCCTGTATCCTGTATGGCAAATTACTTTCCATGCGAAGGTTGTCCATCAGTTCCAGTGAGCCATCTAGTTTAACACTTCTGATGTGCATGATTTTAAATTCAATAAAAGAAACTGATACAGGTCAAATAAATTTAAATTATTTATTCCATTCCAATATACACAAAATAATATACAACCAATAATATATAAAGTTGCTTTCATTTTTAAGTTTATCATTCACAGAGTATCTCAATTTTCTAACCTTGTTAAAGTGCTTAGAAGACATATGTGGTTACATGTTAAGTAGGGGCTGTTTCAAACTTGTGGTTTTCTTTTCTTTTGAGGGGGGTTGAGACAGTTCTCCCTGTAGCCCCAGCTGGCTTGGAACTTGCTCTGTAGACCACCAGGCTGGCTTTGAACTCACAGAGATCCACCTGCCTCTGCCTCCCAAGTGCTGGGATTAAAGGTGTGAGCCACCACGTCTGGCCAAACTTGTGGTTTTCAATGTAAATTTTAATTTGTGCCTAGTCAAAGTCCTGTGTACATGCCAGTTCCAGACTCTCTGGCTTTACTGAGGCATGGACAGCACCTTATGTGGACTTCTAATCTTATACCTCTACCCCCACCTCCTGCCACCTGTGCTATCCTGCCTGCTGTGCCTCCCGTCGTTGTGAACATGTATTTCCTCATGACATAAGTGTCCATTTGAGTTTACTCTAGTATAATTGTTGACCTCATTTTGTTTATTTGAAGCCTTTAACTCAAATAGGGTAAAACATGCTGCACACATTTTCTAAATCCTGTGAAAAGTAGACTGGGATTCTTTATAAACAATCTCTTTTTCTTTGCCATGTATATCATTAAAAGGGGCATGGAGAAGTTCAACTGTCTTTTTGACCATCAATATTGTTATAAAAGTTCAAGACAAATATGTAACTGTCTCCTGCCATTGGCCTAAAGCATCCCCACAGGTGCTTTTTGAGTGAGTCCCTGATTAACATTGCCATTAAAGGAAAAGCCTGTCTCTAGCCAGCCTCTGCCTGCCAGCCTTTGCTGGCTGTCTGCATTCTTTCTGTCACTGATCCTCAGCAACTTCCAGCCTGCATAGATGAAATGACCTGACATCATTTAAATTCTCCTGTGAATAATTCATTATCAATGCTGAAATGCCACTCATCTCCAATTGTTTACTGCAGTGCACTGTGACCTCATCTCCAAGATGCTATTGAAACAGATACACACATGGAAAAGTCCTATCAAGAAGACCCTGCTGGCAAGTTTGCTTCACAGTCCATTGCTTCCCATAATCATCTAACTGCAGAGTTCACTAAGAGTAATTTAAAATAATGGTTTGTCAAAAGGCAGTCCATTATAGAATAATGTCAGTCAGATCCATTTCCTGGTTAGTCACTGGACGAAATGACCACAGTTCTTCATCAGATAGGCAGACTTTTATCCTGGGTGAGAAAAACAAGGGGATTTTTTGAGCAGCAGTAAAGTGTTTTCCAGAAAGCAACCTACACATCTGGCTTCACCAGAAACCTAGAAATCTGAGGCTTTGAATGTGCCTACTTGGAAGATTCAAAATCAGCCAAACAAATATGCAAACATGGAAAAAGCCTAGACCACGTCAGCAATAAATAACATTGCACTAAATATGAACTCAGACTTCTTGAGTATTAAAAAAGCAACCATCTTGTGTACACAGAATGATATCAAAATATTAACAGAGAAGTAACCTAGCAAACCATGAAAGTCAGAGGAGACAAAGACTGTCAGCAGGATTCCTCAATGAATTCTAAGACATGCAGTCATGCAGGGTCAACACAACTTTTTCTAATTGTTTTATCAAAATGAGAGAGGCTATAGCTATATTGAGAAGTAATGTTGCAGTGCTGTTCATGCAGACTGCAGTAAAGCATTTGGATAAAGTCTTTGTTACCTAATCAGTGAAGCAGTATTTCCTGTCCACACCGTACAGACGCAAGTTCAAATTCAGTTCCAAGAATAAAAGATCCTCTTGAGAGAAAATCCAATCACTTATTAGATGAAAATGTAGATACTATTATGTGACCATACTGAAATGGTTTTCTGGTGTTTGAGATGTGTATCTGCATGAAGTGTACATGGTCACATGTGTGAACCCATTGTATGTGCAAGCGTGTTTACACAAGTATGTAACTTTGGAAGCCCAATGTTGACACAGGGCATCTTCTCCCTTCACTCTCCAGGTCCATTCTGAGTCAAGGACTCTTGATGAGCTAGAATGTGGTTTCAGCAATTGTAGCCAGACAGCTCAGGAGATCCCATTTTCGATGCTGCGCTCTCTCCCCAGCCGCTGCTGAAATAGTTTCCTACATTATGCCGGATGTGGTGGCACATGCCTGTAGTCTTAAGAATAATTACCAAGTCCCTTACTCTCAGTCTCATAGGTAATTCTTTTTTAAAAGATTAACTTATTTATGTGTATGAATATTTGGTATGTAACATGTGGATGCCTAGTGTCTGCAGAAGCCAGAAAGGGCATCAGATCCCCTGGAACTAGACTTAAGAATGAGTATCAGCAAGCATGTGGGTGCTGGGAACCAACCTCAGGTCCTCTGGAAAAGTGGCAAGTTGTCCTAACTGCTTCAGTAGTACTTGTACTTATCAATGGTGTCTATGTATTTGTGTTTTTTTCAGCCTTACTGAGGTAAAATAACAAATACAATTTGCATATATTAAAATGTATGTGAAGTGTTAATATAGTCTTTGAGGACACTATCACAAGCAAGCTAATAAATATGTCATTTACTTGCTCTGTAGACCTTTCTGTATGTGTCACAATTATTTGGGATCTGCTTGCCACAGATGGGCAGCACAGGCTGTGTTACTCTAGGCACTGTGCTGTAACTAGATCTCCAGAACTAATTATTCATGTAACAATCATGAAAGTGTGTTCTTTGACCAGATTTTCCCTCCCCAAACTCTGGATCCTCAACCCCAGTAACAATCCATTAACTATCTTCTGAAACCTCAGCTATTGTCATACTCTGTGTATGCGTGACAGCATCTCTCTGTAGCTGACTTACTTCACTTTGAAAAATCTCATCCTGGTTCATCCATGTTATTGCAAATGGAAGCACCTCCTTCCTTTTGTGATTTGTAGACCCTTGATGTTAACATGCATGCATCTACTGTGTATGATGACTCATATTGTTTGCCCAAGTGACACACCTGGGAAGAGGGGGTCTGAAATAATTACTTCCATGGGACTGGCCTACAGGAATGTCTGTGGGGTATTTTCTTGATGGTACTGTCCCTAGGCAGGGGAACCTAAGCTGTGTAAGAAAGTTATGAAAGTGATAGGGAGGTGGTTCAGCAGTTAAGAGTATGATTGCTCTTGCAGAGGACCTGGGTTCAATTCCCAGCACCCACATAAGGGGTAACAACTGTCTGTAACTATAGTTCCAGGGGGTCAGACACCCTCTTCTGACTTCCATGGGCATTGCGTGACAGGGATGCACTTACACACAGGCAAACGATACAATGATACATAGAAAATAAAAATAACTAAAATAGGGGGCTGGAGAGATGGCCTAGCGGTTAAGAGCGCTGACTACTCTTACAGAGGACCTGGGTTCGATTCCCAGCACCTACATGGTGGCCGAGAACAGTCCGAAACTCCAATTCCAAGGAGAACTCCAGTTCCAGGGGAATCCGACACCCTCTTCTGACCTCCGCGGCATTGCACGACATGGGTGCACGCACTTGCATGCAGACAGTACATTCATACATATACAGAAATAAAAAATAAATAAAATTAAAAAAATAACTAAAATATATAAAAAGAAAGGTAAGAAGCTAAACTGAACATGAAACTGGGAACCAGACAGTGAGCAGACTTCCTCCACGTTCCCTGCTTCACTTCTCTGGGCTCCTGAATTGAGCTCCTGCCCTGGCTTCCCTCAATGGTGCCTTATAATCTGCATGCTGAAAGAAACCCTTATTATCCAAGTTGGTTTTGGTCATGGTTTTAACAAATCAACAGAAAAGCAAACTAGAACACTGTTATACCAAACCAGAACAAGCACATTTATGATCTCAAACATTAATTTCTATATAGTCAATATAGAAGACACTTTATTCCAGATTTTACAAAATATATAGTACATCAGCATCACCTTTAGTTATGGTAGTAAGCAGTAGCATTCCAGAAGGCAGTACCTTCTTTTATAAGGCTGAGAATCATTCCTTTTGAGAAATGCATTTGATTCACTAAAGCCTAGTCACATCCTTCTATCGTGTATACTTGTTCCAAAAAGATCTGTAGAGATTGTGTACAAGTTATCATAGCTCTATCTTTCCCAGGTTCACAAAGTAATGCTGTGTGTTGAAGCTGAAGGTGGGGTGCATGCCAAGATCAGGTTGACACAATTACAATCTTAGAGTGAATTTGTATTTCTTTTTTTTTGTATGTGTATGAATGTACTTTCTGCATGTAGGTTTGTGCACCCGTGTCGTGCAATGCCACGGAGGTCAGAAGAGGGTCTCGGATTCACCTGGAACTGGAGTTCTCCTGGAATTGGATTTACAGATGGTTCTTACTCGCCATGTGGGTGCTGGGGATCTAACCCGGGTCCTCTGCAAGAGCAGTCGGTGCTCTTAACCACTAGGCTATCTCTCCAGCACCCTGAATTAATTTTCTATCTAAACATCTAGATTGGGCCTTAAGTCTCAAGTGTATTTCTTGATATCACACTTTTCTTCTTTTAATTGTATTTTTAAATGTTTCATACATAATTCTTCAATGATTCTTAATTGCCTTTATACCCTTTCTCCCTTGGAATCCTCTTACAGTCCCCACCCCTAGAGTTCAGACATTCTGTCATTCCTGCTAAGGTCCAGTGAACCAAACTACTCACCCTGCTCACACCTCAGTGTCACCTCCTCCCCTGAGCTCTAGTTAGCCTATCTGGAGTCCCCTTCCTAAAGAAGGCCAGGGCTTCATCACCAACCACCATCAGCTGCCAATATTTCCTCAGCCAAGTTTGGGGTTCTGTTACCAATATCTGCAGTTCTGTGCTGGGTTTTTGTCCAGCTGAGCTTGCATGGGTCTCATGTATGCTGATACCAATGCTGTAGGTTCATATGAACAGGGTTCCAGGAGCTTGTAGGATTCATTGTTTGCCTTGTATCACCTCCCTGGTTCTTACAATCATTCGACCCCCTTGTTCCACAATGTTCCCTGAGATCTAGGTGGGTTAAGCTGAATATAGGCAGCTTGTCCATGGAACCACACTCTGCAGACTCCTAATCTTCATGGTTTGGCCATTCATGCCCTTTTGAGTTCCTGGTCTCCTGTGATATTTGAGAACTTCCTTAACTAGAGTTAAGGGGTTGTTGAGGCTTTCTTAGTTCCTCATTCTCTGATGCTTGGGTCTTATATGCAGACTTTAGAATGTAAATGTATCACCTAGACATGAGAATTTACAGACCATATGTTTCTGTGTCCAATTGTGGGACTTTATACTATTATTATCTGGTGCAAAAGAAGCTTCTTTTCTGAGTGGTGTCTGGGAGATTTGTCTGTAAATACAAGGATACGTCTTTTGTAGTTAGTAAGATGTTACCTTGGCCTAGGGATGTGTAACCCTTGGGGATTTCTCTAAGATACAGGACCTCTTCGGTTGTGTGCATCTGGCTATGTTAACAATACCATACATGAAATTTCTCCCACTAAATGGGTTTTAGGTCCAATTGGTTAGCTTTTCCCCAAGATAAAAGTGCTACTAATGCACTGTTGTCAAAGGCTATGCTGGTAATTGATGTAGATATTTCATCTTGAGGCTGATATTGGACCATTGATTGATGATCTCCCTCAGCAGCTTGCACAGTGCTCTCCACAGCTACGAGAACTAGCCTTCAGGGGTGGCAGCTTCCAGGTCAGATCCAGCTCCGTTGCTCAAGATCCAGTCTCTGAACTTCATGTTCTGTCTTCAGTAATAGGGTTTTAGCTTCAGGAGGGAATCAAGGGCTGTAGCAATAGCCTGCATAATTTGGGGAGTCTCTTGGACCACCCTGGCTAACAACTCAAAGGAAGGTTTCTCCTGTCTAGTACTGTTTCTTGATATGCATCCTTCATCTTTGCATACGGACTCATGTAGAGGTATTGTATGTATTTTGGAACAGATAGTTAGATTAATATGTTTTCCTCATGTATTTTTTAACCTAGCAGGGGATTATTTATCTCTCGTCTCTCCCTTTACCTGTTTAGCCCTCCATCCATGTGTTCTTCATGCCTTCTCCATTTTAAGTATCCTCATTTCTCTCTTGATACTGCCAGTCTCCTATGGCCTCACTTCTCTTCAGTTCGTTTTTCCCTTTATTCCCAACTTTCATTCTATAACCCTTCCTCTCCTCTCCCATTTAGATACCCTGGTCTTATCCATTTCTCCCCTAGTAAAACCAGTCACTTACCAGCTTTCTGTATCAGGTTCCATCTTTCTCTTTACCTTCCTGGTTCCTTTTCATTTACCTGGTTTTTGCATTTACAACTGGATATATACTTACATATATTTGGTTCTAGGATCCACAACTGAGGGACAACATGTGTCATTTGTTTTCCCAAGTCTGTGTTACTTCACTGAGCATAACAGCTTCTAGTTACATCTATTTACCTGTAAATTTCATGATGTTATCTTTCTTTTTTTTTTTCCCCCAAGACAGGGTCTCCCTGTAGCCCCAGCTGTCCTGGAACTCACTCTGTAGACCAGGCTGGCCTTGAACTCACAAAGATCCACCTGCCTCTGCCTCCCAAGTGCTAGGATTAAAGGCGTGTGCCACCATGCCCGGCCGACGTTATCTTTCTTTACTACTGAGTAGAACTCCATTGTATAAATGTACACATTTACATTATCCACTCATCAGTTGAGGGGCACTTGGGTTGCTTACAGCTCTCTGCTATAGTGAAAAGAGCAGCAATAAATATGGATGTGCAAGTATCCCTGCAATAGATGACTCCTTTGGGTATACACCCAGGAGTGGTATTAGTGGGTCAAATGGTAAGTTAATTTTTAGTCTTTTAAGAGTTCTCCATGCTGTTTTCCATAGGGGCTGAACATTTGCATTCCCTCCAGCAATGAATGAGTTTTCTCCTTTCCCCACAACCTTCTAGCATTTGTTTTTGTTTTATTGATCATAACTAGACTTACTGTGTTAGGATGGAATCTTAAAGTGCTTTTAATTTACATTTTCTTAATTACAAACAATGTTGAACAATTTTGGAAATGTTTCTTAGCCATCTTTACTTCTTGTCTTTAGAACTGTTGGTTCAGATCTTTAGCCCATATTTTAATTTGGTCATTTGTTTTCTGGTTCATTTGTGGGTGTTTTTTTAGTAATTCATATACTCTGGATGTTAAATCTCTGTCAGATGTGTCACTGGTGAAGATTTCCTCCCATTCTATGCAGTTTCTCTTCACTTCATTTTTTGTTTCTTTTGTTGAGCAGAAACTTTTTAGTATAATGAGGTCCCACTTATTGATTGTTGACCTTATTTCTTGTGCAACTATTGTCTGATTTAGAAAACCCTTCCCTACACTTATATCTTGAAGATTAATGTGTATGTTTTCTTTTAATATTTCCAGAGTTTCAGATTTCACATTGAGATCTTTGATTCATTTAGAGTTGACTTTTGTGTAAGGTGAAGGATAAGGGTTTATTTTTATTCTATTGGTGGTGATCCAGTTTCGCTAGCACCATTTGCTGAAGATGCTGCCTTTCTTTCACTGAGTCTTCTCAGCCCCTTTGTCAAATATGAGGTGGCGGAAATTGCATGTGCTCAAGTTTGGATCTTCAATTTGGTTCCAAAAATCTATGAATCTATTTCTGTGCCAGTACCATGCTGGTTTTATGAGTATAGCTATGAAATATAGTTTGAAATCACATATATTAATATCCCTGCATTGCTCCTTGTTCTCAGCAGTGCTTTGGATATCTGGAGTCTTTCATTTTTCCATATAAATTGTAGGCTGTTGTTTCCTAATTCTGTGAAGAATGTCATGGGGGATTTTGATTGGCATTCCTTTGAATCTATATATTGCTTGGGTAGGATTGTCATTTTTACTATATTAATTCTTCCAATCCATGGGCATGGGGAGTCTTTCCATCTTCTGATGTCTTTTTCAATCTCCTTCTTTAAAGTTTTAAAATTTTCATTGTAAAGGTCATTAATGTCTTTGGTCAAGTTTATTCCTGAGATATTTTAAGAATTTAATTCATGGCTCATTGGCTAAGGGTTCTGGAAGAGGACAAGACAGTTTTCTTTAAGGGCATAATTCTGGCACTTGACCACAGGTTTGGTAACCTATACTGGGCTCAATGGGTTTCAAAAAAAGATTACAACAAAGTGGATGGCTGTATAGGGTGGAGATCTGAGAGAGGATGCATGAGCCGGTCGAATGAGGTTAACATATGTGTTTGGAATTATTGAAGAATTAATACAATATTATTTTTAAGAATTAATTTTTGTGTATATATGTGTGTACACATGCATGCAGTGTCTAAGGAAGCCTGAAGAAGAGAGCCAATTCCCCTTCACTGGAGTTACAGGCAGGTGTAACCTACCGAACATGGCTGCTAGGAACTGAACTTATGGTCTTTGGAAGAGCAGCTAACTCAGGTCAAGCCCCTCAACCTTGATACCAGCTTTTGTAATTTCTTTGTACCTGTTCTTAAGTGAGTCGCATTTTCTGTCATTAATCTCATATTTTCATTTCCCCTGTAAACTCAAGAAGACATGCTTTTCTCCTTCCTCATAATTCCTCAAAAGATACACAACCAGTCTTTCAAGGGATGGACACTAATGCATGTGTATTTACCTACTTGGTTAACACGAGTTGTAAAAGGCATAAGATGTGATTTAGCAAAGAAAGCCCACAATATTTTTTTTAATTTTTTTAATTAATTTTATTTATTTCTGTATGTGTATGAATGTACTGTCTGCATGCAAGTCTGTGCACCCGTGTCGTGCAATGCCTCGGAGGTCAGAAGAGGGTCTCAGATTCCCCTGGAACTGGAGTTCTCCTGCAATTGGAGTTTCAGACGGTTCTCGCCCGCCATGTGGGTGCTGGGGATCAAACCCAGGTCCTCTGCAAGAGCGGTCGGTGCTCTTAACCGCTAGGCCATCTCTCCAGCCCGAAAGCCCACAATATTAACTTGTGGAAATCTAATATAGATAAGTTTTTTCATAAATTATTAATAATATACATTTAAAAAGTAGTATAGAAATTTATCATAACAAAATATAGCTACTTTGTAAATGAAAACTGCCTTTCTAGTTTAATACAGACATATTATGGTTAATAATAATATGTATTTCCTGTGTCTTCAAAATAACCATTAAACTTCTCAGATGATTAGATTTTTAGGGACCACTGGGCCAATAAAAAGTCTCTTTGCAGAAAACAATATAGTTCTTTATACAATAGAATTAGTTAAAAGTCTGACTTATTTAATAGTTAACTGAAATGTATTTTATGGATTTCATATTAAACAAATCATCAGCTTAAGAAATCTGGTCTCAAAATAAGTGACCTGCTCACAGGAATCACACCCTCAAAATTTCAGCTCTCTGCTCCTTCCTCAAATACAATGAGATTATATGAAAATACGTCCTTTATTACAGCCCATTGGAGATAAGTGCTTAGTCTTGGGGGGAGGGTGTAATAACCGCTAACCAGCAGACAAGGTGACTCTTCTCCATACTGGAAGATAGATCAGGAATGCTGTGTCAGCCCTCTGAGCCTGAGCTGCGCACTCTGCTCTCTTCCCCACATGCTCAGTCTTCACTCTGCAGCTGCTGCTCCTTGGATCCTAATTCCTTGCTTGTATTCTCAAGCCCAGAACTTTTGCTTATTTGTTACAACCCTTATAAAGACCACTCAGTCTCAGTATTCACAACTGCTACTGACATTTATTAGTAGTGTAACACAATTATCAAGGAGGCATTATTAAACCACCCAAACCTATCTGTACCCAATTTAAAAGTTCCATGATAAAAAGAGGAAGAAATCCATTTCTTTCACATCTAAAAGTTCTCTGGTGTTGGTTATATGTTATTCCAAATATATTTTATTAATATTCTAGGGTATATTGCTTTTATTGATCAGACTTTAAAAATTACCACTATTGGTGTGTGTGTGTGTGTGTGTGTGTGTGTGTGTGTGTGTATACACTTGGATATCTGAGTGTATGTGTATGTGCATACCTGTGGAGCCCAGAGATTGATTTTGAATGTCTTTCTGAAATGTTCTCCATCTTATTTTTGAAACAGGGTTTCGATTTGACCCTGGAGTATACCAGGTAGACTAGCAGGCCAGCAAGGCCCAGAGCTTGAATTATGGGCGCATTGCTCATGGTAGGCTATCTACATAGGTACTGGGGATCAGAAGTCAGGTCCGCAGGTGTGGTTTATAAGCACTTTACCTATGAGTCATCTCCCTACTCCCACCACTCTAATGTTTCCTTCTCTAATGTAATATACATATTGCCACATTAGATCTGAGCCCTACTTGTAACTGTACACTGTTTAGGTGAAAGACATTTAACATGTTTTATTGATGACAAATCAGTTGCTCTTAGAGCAATTAGAAGAGATTGTAAATGATATTATGGTAAATACATGTGTAGCATTACGTAATTCGATAATGCTTTTCTAGTATAAACATGTCGAATTTCTGAGTATGAGAACAAGATAGGTTTAACACATCCTGCCACATTTTCTGACAAAGTTAACATAATAGTTTATGCTGGATCCACAAGAGGGACCAATGGGTGGACAGATCCTTCCTTGTTCCCAAAGAGAACCACAGGGAAACTGTCATCTCCAACTGGACTTTATTGATTATCTTCTATTTTTACTGAGATCAAGAACTTCGCTTATGGGAATTTTTATGTACTTAATAGGTATGCTGTATATGACATTTGCTGACTTGAGTATTTTGTCAGTTGTTGTCCTTATCAAATTCCAAGACATATATTTAGAGCATGAGCACATTTAAAAACATTTTATTTGTTTATTTTTATTTTTTGTATATGATTGTTTAGTCTGTACTTTTAGATTAAGAATATTAATTAATGATATATCTTACATGTTGATATTTGTTTTCATTGAATCTTTGCATAACTTTTGAAAAAGTTAAAGCCATCTTCTCAAAATCCTTCCTGTTTCCCATTGTCTTCTTGTACTTGTGTACTTCTGCCAAATACATTTTAACTCACTCTAACAGGTAGACTAAAACTTAAATACTTCATCATAAAATGCTCAAATATCCAAAATGTTTTAATATTTTTATGTTGAATTCACATCTAACCTTTACCAGATTTATATGATTAACATTTAACTGTCTTCTGTTTATCATATATCTTCCATCTGTAAATTTTGAGATAGTGAAAGTTTATTTTAAAATGACACTGCTGTAGAAATATTATTTCTAAATTTTCATTTGCTTATGTATTCCATTTTGTATTTTATTATTGCTTCTTTCCTGTTTGGCTACAGGCTTTAGTTTTTTAACTAGCATCTATATTTAGTGCATATACAGAAAATAATCTTTGTTGTATACAGATATAAATAATACACACAAAATACATATTTCCATATGTGTTCATATTTTCCAGTAAAGAATAATTTTCTTCAGTATAATTTGAGAAATTGGAATGCCTATATTTCAAGCTACCAATTAACTTGGTTAATCTAAATTTCTCTCCTTTGGGTTTGAACATTTTTCTAAATTATTTTTGAAATTCCCTTCATCTTCCAAACACGGGTTCACTTAGTAGGATTCAGTGCCCAGGATTATTCCTTTTAAGCTTCCTTTCTGCATTCTTGGGTTCTCCATCATACCATTTCTTTCATTTCCCTGTTGAAATGAAATGGTCAACACTTTGTTATTGGTTTTGATGGTTTCCCACTACTAACTTTGTGGTTGTTTTTGCTTTCCTGTGTGTTTTGCTTTTCTTTTCTGAACATTTCCAAGGACAACACTCTTAATTCGAATACATTATTTGTTTTTTTTTTTTTTTTACTTAACTTCCGTCTTTTGTATCTTAATATTTCATGAAAATAATTCCTATGTGTTTTGTTGCCTTTCCCTGAAATGAGATATTGTGGCAAAAGTGCTAATCCTGAGGAAGAGAGTACTGGAGGTTAGAAGACGCTGGGGAGGACATTGGAGCAGGACAAAACACTTTGATCCTGTTTGTGCTCATAGGCCTTGTCATCATCTTTGGAAGATCTGTTGCAGGAACAAGGGGAAACTTCATTTCATTTCCATGGGTTATCATGTTTTAAGTAACTATAGTTTCAATAAATTGTTCATATTGATAGCCCAGCTGCAAAACATCATTTTCTGAATTCCAGGCTCATGAAATCATGGTCCACAGAAAGGAATTTCACCTGTGGTCACCTTCCCAACTCTCCTCAAAGATGGATAATCAGGAATCTGTGAAGTCCCATCCTTTGTCATGCCTTGTTCCTTGCAACATTGTCAGCCACAAAACTGTGCCCATTATGATGTTATTACTTGAACAAATACACAAAAAAAGAATTAAAATAATCAATGTAATTAAAAGGCTGTCAAAATATATCAACAGGACACTGATTATCCTCTGCAAATGAACAGACTATTGATAAATAATGAATTATGCTGTCATTCCATTTACAAGTTTGAACATATTTATATTATTGCTTTATCATCAAAAACTTCAAACATCATTAAAGTAATTACCTGTTTTCAGTTAAATTTTCATTTCTTAGAACTATCCGAGATATATTTTATGTTAATTTCAATGATTAATTTGGGGTATTAATAAACTTGGTATTATTTTAATTTATTATTATTTATGAATGCTTCATTTCAACTTCCTCAGTCATCATTTTGTTTCTTGGATAGATTTATTTTTCCTTTGAAAGACTTAATTTTTTTCTCTAATCTTTGTAAGTGAATTTGCTAATATTATACCGGTTACTTAGTTAGAATAAAATTGTGTAATTTGCCATTTTTATTATACCGCAAAGTGAAGTCTACTGTTATTTATACAACAATGCTTTGAAAATAATACATTCAGTATTAAGTGTTAACCAAAACAACTATGAGCACAAGTAAAGTATTTTATTGTAGTGATACCTGTTTATGAGCTGTTGGTCATGGAGTTCCTGATGGTCCCCCAAATAATGGAGGGTCTTCTTGTTCCTCTTGGTTTCCATCAACAAGATGATACTTTCGATGAAAGTATTACATACAATGGCTCCCTACCACAATGGACTGAATTCTCTGGAACCATCAATCATAAGTTCAAATAAGCTAGTCCTTTTATAAGTTCCCTTGGTCATGGTGGTTTTATCACAGGAACAGAACAGTGACTAACACAGATACAAATAGAGGGAAATCTCCCAAATTCCTCCTATAAAGCCAGCATTGCTTTAATAACAAAATCAGGTAAAGACAGGAACAAGAAAGAAAACTATAGACCCATCTCATTAATGAGCACAAATGCAAAAATTCTCAACATAATACTTGCAAATTGCATACAGACCCACATCAAAAAGATCATCCATCGTGTCCAAGTTGGATGCAATGATGTTTCAACATACATAAATGAATAAATATCATAAAACACATAAATGGACTGAAAGACAAAAACCAAATGATCATCTCAATTGATGCAGAAAAAGTCTTTGACAAAATCCAGCATCCCTTCATGCTTAAAGTCCTAGAGGGAACTGGACTGCAGAGAACATTCTTCACTGTAATACAAGCCAAAAACAACAAACCTACTGCCAACATCATCCTAAATGGAGAAAAATTAGAAGCATTCCCCTTAAAGGCAGGAAGCTGGCAAGGCTGCCTCCATCCCCATTCCTCTTCAATATAGTGCTTGAAACACTTGCTAGAGCCATAAGGCAAGAAAGCAAAATTAAAAGAGTACTAATCAGAAAAGAGGAAATAAAACTATCCCTTTTTGCAGATGATATGATAGTTTTCCTAAGGGATGGTAAAAACTGTACCAGAAAACTCCTAGAAATGAATAAAGTTTCAGTAAAGTGGTGGGAAACAAAATAAACCTAGAAAAATCAGTAGCCTTTCTTTATGCCAACAATAAGCAACTGGAGAGGGAACATAAGACCTTCCCAATCACAATAGCCTTAAAAAAATATACCTGCGAATAAATCTAACCAAAGACACCACAGACATCTACAATGAAAAATTTAAAACCCTGAAGAAGGAAATTGAAGATGATATCAATAGATGGAAAGACCTCCCATGCTCATTGATTGGAAAAATTTATGTAGTAAAAATGTCCATTCTACCCAAATTAATATACAGATTCGATGCAATCCCAATCAAAATCCCCATGAGGTTTTTTACAGACTTAGAAAAAAAATCCTTGAACTCATATGGAAAAACAAAAAATGAAAAACCCCAAATAGCTAAAGCAACCCTGAGTGAAAAGTGGAATATGGGGTGGGGGGATTACCTTACCAGACTTAAAGCTAGATTGTAGGGCTATAGTCACAATGATAGCCTGGTACTGGCACAAAAACAGACCCAGACCCATTGACCAATGGACTAAAATTGAAGAGCCAAACTTGAGCTCATATAACTTCAGCCACCTCATATTTGACAAAACTCAATGGAGGAAAGATATCATCTTCAACAAATGGTGTTGGCAAAACTGGATCACCATTTGTAGAAGAACTTAATTAAATCCTTACATCTTACCCTGTATGAAAATCAACCCCAAGTGGATCAAAGATCTCAACCTGAAACCAGAATCCCTGAACGTGATAAATGAAAAAGTTGACAGCAACCTACAAGACATAGGTGTAGTCTTTCTAAATCAAACAGCAGCTGCACAGGAAATAAGGTCAACAGCTGACAACAGGGACCTCATCAAACTCTGTATCTTACATACACAAAAAATTATTTTTTCTCTCTAAAACCAAATAGTAGTCTTTCTTATGGATTCCTCAGTATTTCAAGCAGTCTCTCCATGGATTCATAAAAACCACAGAAAAGACAATGAAGTATGCAATATATTTGAATTAATCTTACAAGCATGGCATATTATTGGGAAACCTCATGATGGAAATTTTCAATTTGGTATTCACAGTGTTAAAATAATTTGATACAGGTACTGCATTGGTTACTTTTCTTTGGCTGTGATAGAAACATCACAACCAGGGACACTTATAAAAGGAAGAGTTTATATCAGATTATGGTTCCAGGGAATTAGAGTCTGTCATGCATAGAGGCATGGAGGCAAGAAGTGCTGGAGCAGAAGCAGAGAGCAGAGGTTCACATCTCAAGCAGGCACGAGAAGAAGAGCTCTACTAGAGACTTGCAAGATTTAGGAACTCTAAGCCCACCCCCCCCCCAGTGACATGCTTCCTCCAGCATGGCCACACCTTGTGAGCCCTCCCCAAACAGTAGCCACCAACTGTGTACGAAATGCCTGAATACTTGAAGCTTATGGGGGACATTCTTTCCAAACCAGTACATGAACTAAAATGAATAGATGTGAGTATGATGTAGCAGAAATATTACATGAATTGGCATCATAACATCTATGTAATCTACTATTGGCCTTCCCTGAACCTAGGGTCTTTTAGTCAAATGTATTGAATTGTTACTTCTTTGTTTTTTTTCTGAGACAGGCTCGTCTTAAACATATTCTCCTCAATCTTCACCTTCTCATCTTGGATTACAGCCTCTCTGGATTGTAATAAATGTAATGAAATACAATCTCATTCTGAACACTGTGCTGAGTGATTCAAAGACATGATAATGAGAGAAGATATGGTGCTTGGTAGGTGAAAGTTTGTACTCCTGGGGCTGATGATGCAACAAAGAACAGGGAAGATTTTCTTGTATGAATTTTGGAGGTTTGGGGGGAATTTCTTTTTATTGCTCTGCCTTTTATATTACAAAGGTAGGTTGAAGAAGCAATTTCTAGAGAAATTATGATGTTAAACAAAATGGCTAATTACATTTATAACTATAAACTAACTTTTAATCTAAAGTGATCATTTAACATAAAGTATATCCTATTACTTATTATATATTTTATCAATATCCCAAACCTTAACTTTACTATTTATTTATTTTATTTTTTAAAATTTTATTTATTTTTTTATGTGTATGAATGTACTGTCTGCATGTAGATTTGTACGCCTGTGTCATGCAAGACCGCAGTGGTCAGAAGAAGTTGTCAGATTCCCCTGGAACTGGAGTTCTCCTGGAATTGGAGTTACAGATGGTTCTCAGCAGCCATGTGGGTGCTGGGGATCAAACCGGGGTCCTCTGCAACAGCAGACAGTGCTCTTAACTGCTAGGGCATCTCTCCAGCACCTATTTATTTATTCATGTTTGCTGGTTTGTGTGTGTTGGGTACACATTCAAGTACCACAGTGCATCAGGTGAAGTGAGAAGACAGCTTTGGAGAGTGAGTTCTCTCCTTCCAATATGGTGGTCCCAGGGACTGAACACAGGCCCTCATACTTGGTAACACATAACTTTACCCATGACCAATCTTGCTGGCCATCTATACCATTCTTATAATCAAATGCCAGTGATGTACTTAGAAAGGCCTGCTATTAAATAGCACAAAAGCAAGGTCGTTAATAAAGGTAAAATTTTCTTTTTATTTCTATTCTCAATCTCTTAATTTTTCCCTCATTATTCTGGCTAATTTGTATAATTCTTGCTATGTGAACCTGTAACTTATTTATGAAACATACAGGAAACTTCATAGGAATGATTTCTTCTTTTGAGTCAACTCCAATTCATAAGCCATAAGGTGTTGTGTTAACTTAATAACATAGACATACATTTATTGTGACATAACAGATAAAGTAGGCCATTTTACGTAGTCTTCAGAAGGCTTTGCCTGTGCAGGCCCAGTGGAGACCTTGCAAGGGTTTAGGTCCTGTAGGTTATATTTTACCTTGTTTATCCAGGTTTTTCTTTGCTCCATTAGGACATTCATTTCTGGATCTTTGTTACTTTGACAAGTTTTAATTAAAGCAAACCACTTCATATCCTTTGAATCCTATGCAAAGTTACTGAATTAAGAGTGAAATTTTACTTCAAAATTGTGCTGATTTAACTGAACAGTGCAGTATGTTTCATTGGTAAGAGCATCAACTTGCTTTCCTTCTTTAAAAAATGTTGATGTTTATTGCAAAGGTTTGAAAAGACAGAAATGGACAAGACCTTCAGCTTATTTCACTTTCTCCCCTTGCCTGGGTTTCCTGCAGCATTTGGGCACAGCTGCCTCCTTCCAGCCTCACACCCCTGGTCTGCTTGAACTCCTGCTTGTGTTTGTTATGTCTCTTACTGTGACTTTAAAAGTGATTTGAAGAGTCTGTTTCCAAAACTCCCAAACAGATGTTCCATTTACAACCACAGCCAGGGAGGTTCCTGTGTGACCTCCCAATCTCTGCTGTTCCTTGCTGAAATCAGAAATGGTTCATTTACTAAATCTGTATCTTTAAGTGGCATGGGTCCAGCACTGTGACAGTATCCTGAGGGGGTATATGCCTTCTTAATCTTTGTCCAGTACCACTTACCAGTGGCAAAGCGGCACATCTGAAGTCGTAAAATGAACAGAGGTCATTTCAGCCTGTACCATGTTGTTCAAGCACATGCAAGGATTTATAGTGTAGGGTACTACAAGTGTTGAGTTTTGTTGTGTATGTTCGATCAGTCTCTTTCCTATTGAGTTTTCATTCCAAATAACTATGTACCTCTAATTAGCATAGCTTATATATATCAAACCCAAGTTTAGATTAGTTCATTTAATTTAACCATGGTTTTTAGTATAAATTGACTCACAGCTATTTAGTGTCATTGCCATTAATTAATGTGGTTTGATTTCAGAAAAAAATATTCCCCATTTGTTCTTAAGTATACAAAAAGGCAATTTCCCAACCCCTTGGGACATTCCACAACCCATTATCATCAGTAGAGTCAGACTGTAGAAGCAGTGAGTAACTGGAAGAATCTGTTTGTTCATCGCTGATAATGGAGATCCAAAACTTTAAATGACTTTTTATTTTTTATTTTTTTGGTATTTTTGAGACAGTGTCTCCCTTTTTATTCCCAGCTGGCCTGGAGCTCACTATGTAGACCAAGTTGGCCTTGAACCCACAGAGATCTGCCTGCCTCTTTCTCCTGAGTGCTGGGATTAAAGGCATGTGAAAAAAAAATAGATAAAATAGTCCCATTATAAGAAATATTAAGAAAGAGAAGAAAAGGTTTGTAAATACTTTAAAATCAATCACCTCAAATTGATCCTTCAAGAATATTTTGTCAAATTCCCTCCTTTGGTGAAGCAATGATAGTAAAATATAGCCTTGACGTAGGCCTCACTTCAATGTGTGATCTATGAAAGTTAATTGTCAAACTTATGATTTACATGACGAGTTTAATGTAATCCACACATGATGTGGTCACTAGTTTAACTACATCTAGCATGTCTTTGTAAACTACTAGACTAGAATTAAGCAAGAATGTTTACATTGTCAATTGGAATGGAAAATACTACAACCACTTTGCAAGATGGTTTTTCAGTTTCTGACAAAGTTAAACTTACTTTCCATAGAATCCAAGTGTATTCCTTCACACATCAAAGAGCTGAAAACAGTGCCTGCCCAGAAAGCTTGACCACGTGTGCTTTCAGTAGTCTTACTCATAATTGCCCAAACTGGGAACGGAACAATATGCGCTTCATTAGGTGCATATTGCAATAAACTGGAGCATCAAGACAGCAAACTATAACTGAGTGCTGAGGAAAGAGCTGTGCAGTCATCAATACTCACAAAAGAAACTTCATAGCATAATAATAAGTGAGTGAAAGCCAATCTGGAAATGTCCAGTGCTGTGTGATTCCAAATCCACAACACTGTGTGTGTGGTGGGGGGAGCTGTGGGGATGGCCAAAGATCAGGCCAGGTTGACAGGCTGTGTTTCTTTGATCCAGCCTTGATTATGAATGTCATCACAGATGTGTTAAAAAATGGAATGTATTGTTTTACATGGAAAATTGCTTTTCCAAAACATATGCCTTAATAAGTTAAATATTTTCAAAATACTACAACAAATCAATCTGTAATAGAAAGGACAGAAGCAGTGCTCAAGAATTTCTGGTTTTCTGGGGCAGGGGATATGACTCAGAAGCTAAAATGCTTGCCAATCCAATTCGAGGACTGGAGCTTCGAGCCTGAGAACCCCATCAATGCAGAACAGGTTTTGTTGTCTGTCTGGAAGTGAAGTGAAAGGCAGTCGGGGTTCCTAGAGAAAGCTGGGGGTGAGACGCGCCACACCGGCGAGCTCTGCTTTCAATGTAAGACCCCACCTCAAACACTCAGTTGGAAGATACATTCAGAAGATTCCAAACATTAATGTCAGGCATGCAACAACCCCAGCAGCTGTGTGTGCAGAGTCCATACACCCATGCACCTGTGCTTTCTCATGTGTGCACATACCCATGCTAATATGCATACATGAATGCATAATACACAGAAACATATAAGTGAGTGTGTGTTTGTGTGCATGCACACACATGTGTGTGTCTTTGTGAAAGTTTATGCTTTCCAAAGTGCCCTGGGAAGGTCAGAGGACACTGGTGGAGTTGATTTTCTCTACTTTATCTGATTGAACTCATGTTTCAGACTTGCCTGGCCATCACTTTTACCCACAGAGTCACCTTGTTGGACCTTCAAGCAACAATGTATTTACATTAGGAAAATATCAGGCTAATGACAAACAGTAGGTATTGTCAAGAGGGATGCCTTACTTTATATTATGAATGTAATTCCTAAGATAAAACAAAGGTCAAGTCAGTGTGTTCACAATGTTTCCTAACCTGCTCCGATTAGCATGCTCCTTCTTCCCCTGGCTTTGTTCAAGCCTGGACTATGGGAATCTCAGTCTTGCTGGAGTTCAGCAGGGTCGTAAAACTTACAGAATGGCCATAATTGGTTACATGCTTGCTTCTGAGTTACACCAGAAAATTAAGAGCAAGAAGAGATTTGCCCTTTCCCTAAGTGAATGAGCTCATTTGTGCAGGGAAACAGCACAGATTATTAACCCCTGTTGTGCTTTGTCTTACTATTCAGAAGACTGAAACCAACCAAATGAAAGCACTGCACAGAGACATGTACAGAAAATTTGCTAATAATCTTGCTCATCACAAAGCAAATCTCTCATGTATTTTTGTATACATCATTGCAACATTTATTTTCTACAAGATGTAACTGAACACCTATGTGATGGTGCATACCTTTAGTCCCAAGTGCATCAGGAGCCAGAAGCAGGCAGATCTCTGTGAGATAGAGGCCAGCATAATCCACATAGTGACTTCCATTTGGACTGGGACATGGGAGACTGAGTCCAAAATAAAACCAACCAACCAACCAACCAACCAAACAAACAAACAAACAAACAAACAAACAAAAACTAAATGATCAATCACAGTCTGTGATGACTATGCTCAGTAGAAATCTAAGCGAAATTGTTTCCTGAAAATTGTTAATTCATGAGATAAGCATTTCAATGTCATTGATGTCAGCCTTCAGGTTGCAATGGTAAAAGGTGCTGTGACTACCTACAGAATGAGAAAAAAAATAACTTTACTGCCCACACCTCTGACAGATTGCTTGTACCTAGTTTGTATTAAGAACTCAAAAACCTGGGGCTTGAGAGATGGCTCAGAGGTTAAAAGAACCAACAATGGACCCAGGATCAATTCCTAGCACTCGCATGGCAGCTAACAGCCATCCATAATTCTAGTTCCAGGGGATCCAATGTTTTCTTCTGGCCTCTGGAGACATTGCACTTACACACATGTAGGCAATACATTCACACACATAAAATTTTTAAAAAATTCAAAAAAACTAAGCAACCCAATTAAAAATTAGGGCAGGGAGCTGAGCAGAGAGCTCCCAAAGATATAATGTGAGACCCCCCCCCCAAAATGCAATGTGAACGGCTGAAAATAGTTTAAAAATTTGCAACATCATCATCAGGGGAATGCAAATTAAAAACACTGAAATTCCATCTTACCTTATTGAGAATGACTAAGACCCAAAACAGAATGCTAGTAACAATGTGGGTATACTGGGCAAGGTTCTCTAAAGAAATACAACAGATTATAATATATATATATTATATATAAGTATATATATATATATATAATCACTAACTCACAAGGTAAGGTCTGAGTAGTCCAACAATGGCTGTACTATGCTGGAGAGGCTGAGAGTCTGGCAGTTTCTTAGTCCAGGAGGTTGGATATCTCATCAGTCCTAATCTGGTGCTGAAGACCTGAAGGGTTCCTGGATGTCTGCTAGTCTTCACTCTGTGTTGGAATGTGAAGAAGCTAGTTCCACTATTGTTCAGTAGAGGAATGCCACATCAGCCAAGTGAAATATCCAGTGAGAGAGAAGGAAGCAGTCAAAGAGCAAGCTTCCTTCTGCTATGGCCTTTTATTTTATTTTTTGTGGTATTTTTTGAGACAGGGTCTCCCTTTAGTCCCAGCTGTCCTGGAGCTCACTCTGTAGACCAGGGTGGCTTTGAACTCACAGAGATCTGCCTGCCTCTGCTTCCCCCACCATGGCCTATTATACTGGCTGCCATGAGAAGGTAGCACCCACGTTTAGGGTGAGTCTTCCAGATGCAAATGTTCCAATCAACACAATTTTCTTATTTCCACTAATTTGAGATTCACTCAAGTTGATAACCAAAATTAGCCACCACAGTGGGGAAAGGGGAACCCTTATCTGCTTTTGGCAGGAATGCAAACTGAGGTATCAACTAGGGAAATCAAAGTGGAGTTTCCTGCAAAGGTAGAACAAGCTGTAATCACTCTTGAGGATGTATCCCAAAGACTCTATACCTTACAACAGAGATACTCGTTCATCCATGTTCATTGCTTCCATTTTCACAATAACCGGGAAGCAGAAACAAACTAGATGTCCATCAACTTCTGAACAGACAATAAAGATGTGGATTAGCCGGGCGCAGTGGTGCATGCTTTTAATCCTAGCACTCGGGAGACAGAGGCAGGCAGATCTTTGTGAGTTCAAGGCCAGCCTGGTCTACAGAGTGAGTTCCAGGACAACTGGGACTACAGGGAGACCCTGTCTCAAAAAAGACAAAAAAAAAAAAATGATGTGGAACACATGTACATGATGGGATGTTTTTCAGCTCTTAAAAAATCATAATTATTAAATTTACAGGTAATTGTGTGGGACCAGAAATGATCATCTTCAATGAAGTCACCCAGACCCTGAAAGACAGATGTCACATGTTCTTTCTCATAGCTGGATGATGGCTTTGAAATCTTAGATGCACATGTTTCAGTTGGCTGGAAGAAAGCATTGGCAAAAAATGTAGTTCCAGAGGAAAATAAAGACTTAGACAGCAACTGGGATATTTTGATAAAGAGTCTGGCAGTAGTTTACCCACAGCCCAAATGCTTGCCTGATGTTAAGTTGAAAAGCAATGGACTAATGTCTTTGGCAGAGGATATTTCAAGCCAGCCTAATGTAGAAATGGTGGCGTGGCTACTAATGGTGAATATTGTACAGATCTACAGTGAAGAAGAGCAGATGGGGCAGAAAGAAATGCAGAATGTACAGTTTGGATCTGAAAACCTCACTAGGAAGATTAAAGGTAGTTCCAAGGCATGTGAAGGAGAGTTTCCTTTTGATAAGGAGATTAAAGTGATTAAGGAGCAGCCTAGCTGTTTACAAGTAAACAATGGAAAAAGTGAGATTAAAGTGATTAAGGAAGGGCCTCGAGATTTACAAGTAAAGAACAGAACTAGTACCTTCAGGGCAAGACCACACCCAGCTAATCGTCAAACTTTTGAAAGGAAAATAGTGAAAGGGTTTTCTGCTCAAAGTTCAGGGCGAAGAAAAGTTGCAAATGTGGTTGAAATATGCCAGGGTCCATCCCAAACTTGCAGCCAAACTCGGCAGTTTCATTCACGTGGTGCTGGCTTTAGAGGCATGAAGTTTGCAAGAGTGAAGGGGTATTCAGTTCTTCCTCCACGGTTTCAGAGAGCTGCCAAGGTCAGGCAGAGTGCAGCAGGGGTGTCCCTGCATAAAGAAGGCCCTGATAGACCATTGCATGAAGCTGTGAATGTGAAGCCTGGTTGGTAGCAGAGACATTCGAGATGCCAGACCTGAGAGATATTTGCCAAACAGAGCTGCATACGGGGAGTGGTACCAGCCTAAGAAAGAGATGTATGTTGCAAGCAAAGCTGGAAGAGCTGAGCCATCTAAGCCCTTTGGAAGTCAAGTCCCAGAAGTCACACATGGAGCTACTGGACTTGGTGTTTCCCCTGCTGGTTTTTGGTCTTGTTTTGGTCCAATATTTCCTCACTATGCCTCTATTCTTCCCTTTTGGAATGGGAATGTGTATTTGGTTCCACTGTACATTGGGAGTATGTAATTTCTTTTGATTTTATAGGAGCTTACAGTTTAGGAGATTGGCCTGAGTCTCAGAAGAGACTTTGGACTGTAGACTTTTGAATGGCATTGAAACTGGTAAAGACTATGGGGACTTTTAAGGTAGGACTAAATGCATTTTGCATTTTATATGATCAGGAGCCTATGGGGGCCAGGGAGTAGAATGGTGTCCCCCATAGGCTTTAAGTATTCAGGCATTTCTCCAGTTGGTGGCACTGTTCTTGGAGGTCTTAGAAGGTGTGGCCATGCTAGAGGAAGTACGTTATTGGGGGCAGGCTTAGTGAGTTTAACAAGCCTTGCGGTCTCCAGTCGCTCTCTCTTGACTTCCTGTGCTCATTGCAAGATGTGACCCTCGGCTTGCTGCTCCAGTCCCAGCCACCATGCCTCCTGATGCAATGGACTCTGTTTCCCTGGAACTGTCAATTGTAAGCTCAAATAAACTTCCTTTTATAAATTCTCTTGCTCATGGTGGTTTATCACAGCAACAGAAAAGTGGCTAATACAATAGTATTGTTCCAAGTTGCCATAAGATTAAACTGACTCCTAGTGACATTATTATACCTATAAATTAATGGACCTCTCAACTCTCACCAGAAAAATTTCCTTATGCAGCACATGATAATTTAATACAAAAACCACAACTGAACAACATTCAGAGAATAAAAAGTTGCAGACTGATTGTCCATGAATAAAATACCTCTATCAAATTTCTGCCTCCCATGTCTCAGGGAAAGATCACTGCAGAAGAGTGTCTGGAAAGAGCATTAGAACCAGACATAGTGGATGACTACAAGGAAGCTGAGTTTTCCAGACAGGTAGAAGGTTACTGTTCAGAAGGTTACTGCTTTCAGTTGTATGACAAAACACTCTGACCATATCAACCTGGGGAGGAAAGGGTTTATTCTTCTCACATCTCCCAGGTCATAGTTCATCACTGAGTGAGCTGAAGGTAAGAACTCAGGGCAGGAACCTGGAGGTGGCAGCTGAAGCAAAGGCCATGGAAGGACGCTGCTTACTGACTTGCTCCCCTGGCCCATGCTTATCCTGCTTTCTTATACAATACAGAACAATCTGCCCAGAGGTAGCAACATCCACAGTGCACTTGAACCTCCAACATCATTCAGTAAGTATGAAAATCCTCCATAGATATGGCCATAGGCCATTCCAGTGCAGGCAACTCTTCAATTGAGACTCCATCAACATGGGTGTGTCGACTTGACAACTAAAGCTGTCCAGCAAGCTTACTCATATGAACTCACTTCAGTGCTGACAGTATGTACCAATGCCACATAAGCCGAACACAAACAAAAGTCTAGCATAGATGTGGGGACATACATATGGTTTCCCAGTACTGCCTGAGGAACTATTGGCAAAAGATGACTGTTGGGAAGGGGAGAGTCACTCATTTAAGCCTGGGACTCCTTAATATTTTGGCCAGACTCCAGTGGATGGATTAACAAAGGGCATTTTGGGACATGGATTTGACTCCACAAATATATATATATATATATATATATATATATATATATATATATATATATATATATAATTGTGTGGGTTATTTAGACTGCAGATAGAGAATGTATGAATACAGTCAGAACATATTCTATGACATTAAAAATAACTCATTTAGAAATGTGCCATGGTTTCTGGGGATTTGAACTCAGATCCTCACAATGTACAGTAATCCTTTTTCCATTGGGCCATCCACAGCCTGTGGTTATCCCTTGTGAAAGGTAGCTGGGCTCAGCTATACCCTCACACCACATCTCATGGCTGTCTTTATCCGCACTATCATTCCATATATAAGCCAGAACATGTTAAGGCACCTAAACAGAATTTTTCTGACATTGTGGCACAAGTGATCTTTTCCTGTCAGTGTTCAGTTCAGCATCACCTCCTTAAGCCATCCTTCTTGTCCTAGTGGGACAAACCTAAAGGAAACAGCACTTCTAACTCTGTTGCATGGTCGCCTTATTCTTATAGTACAGGATTTTCTGTGTTCTGTAGGAACCTGTACATGCAATACTAAAAAAGACAGAAAAAAAAATACCAGTTCATGGAGCTGAGTTGCAGCACTTGTTGGTATGACTGTTTCGGTGCTTAGGAAACCTGTTGCAACCCTTCTGGGAAGTGCAGTATTGCAATTCAGGGACAAAGAACAGAACCTCAAACTAAGCCTTCTGTCAGGCCCTGACTTCTTAACATCCCAATTGCTGCCTGCAGATACCCTGTCTATTCTCATAACTGAAGACCCTGAGATCAGTGGTAAAAGCCTGTGCAGTGAGAAATGGAAGAGCTACATGCAGTCAATGGATGAGGAGGGAGGGAGAATCAGTATTCTCCAGGGACTAGACCCTCGAGCAATTTTCTAAGCAGCCCTAAACACAGGTATAGGTGAATATCACTAAATGGACTCAGCATTGTATATACATCATATATGGATTATATATGTGTATGCATTGTGTGTGTATATATTTAGAAATATATGCATGTGTAACAATAATAATCAATGAAGAAGACAAGGACTTGAAAGGGAGTGTGGGACATGGAAGAAGTTGATAGGGAACTGGCAGGGATGGAAATAATGTAAAGATAATAATCATGTTAGACATTCTCAAAAATAAAAATAAACGAAGGAAAGAATGGGAAAAAGTCAGGTCTAAAGGAGTTTGGTAAGGCCAACCTTGAATATTTTGTATTGAGATATAACTTTCTGGTTGTACCATCTAAAGCAAATCTACAAAACCATGAGGACTTCTGGTATTTGAAAATTCCCCCAAGTCATGCAGTTCACAATAACTGACTCTGCACCACGTATAGTAAACGACCCCAGCATGAAGTGTGTCTGGGAAAGCCGACTGTTGATGAAATCATCATGGTTTTTATAGCCATGCTCAGTTTTACAAGCAGAAGTGCTGCAGGGGTCAAAGCCCTGTTTCATGTCATAAGGCAACTGAGGGAGGCTGAACACCCACCGTGAGACCCTGAGGTGGCCAGCTGGCACGGTGGCAGAACTTAGATATTATTCTGCCCACCCACACGGTTTGCTGAAACCAGAAAATAGAGAACACAGCAGTTTTATAAAATTACCAAGTATAAACAAGTCACTTATTAGATAAAATATTGATAATAAAAGAGACAGAGATTACATACGAATCTTGAATTTACTAAAACAATAAGCTCTTTCCAAATGGAATCAACAGGCGGAGGAGGGAGCACACCTCAGAAAATGCTGTGAGATGATGTACTCTGCTCCTTCTGAGTTTCAGCCAAGAAAATGCAGTTCGGAGTTCCATTGAAGAAAAAACATTAGACATGATGTGCACATGTAATACAGTTTGCAAAGGAATGAATGCTCATCTTGGGGTTCTGAAAACAATAATTCTAGGAAGCAAAATGAGCTGTAGATTAAGTGTCCTGATGTAGGACATGTGTGTCATGCTCCTGTCTTAGAGCCCTACATCCAAACCTGATTTTTTGATACCAATGAAGAACAGAGGGCTAGCATGATTTCAGTGAAGACCTGCTCAAGCATGGTCAGAGATGCTCTTTGTATCATTTGCAAAAACATCTCCTTCCTAATTATTGCTATATTAGAAACTGTTTTTAGTCTATGAAAATAAATTAACTAGATTTTCTAAAATACTTTAACTGGACTCAGAAGAGAGCTCAGTTGCCTAGAATGTACATAATCCTGGTTTGATTCTCAGCACTACTACTATGTAAATGTGTGTATGAATAAATATCTATACATACTTTTCTTTATTGAAATTTTGTGACTTCCATACAGTATAGTTTGGTGGCTTTTAGATATCCTCCCCTATGTGCATGTACCTCAGCTGAGCCCCCGAAATTAAGTCACACACACACACACACACACACACACACACACACACAGAGTCCATTGTCTTGTTCATGTCCATAAGTGTCCTATGTGGGTCCCTGGGCTGGTCCCACACAGAATCCCATCCATATATAACATTATCTTTCCTCCTCTCAACAGCCATGAATTGCAGAAGATCCTTAAATTAGATTGGACTTTCTTACCATTTCCCCATTTCTAAGCTGGCCTTTTTGCCTGGCTTGAATTTATGTGAGATTGTATGACCAGCTGTCTGAAAGATTGCTTGCTTGTGGTCACAGAACCCCCCTAATTCTGCAGTCTTTGGCCTCCTTTTCTGCAGTGATCCCTGTGCCTTGGCAGGTAGAGGTTTGAAATAGGTGTCTGGTTCAGGGATAAGCAATCTTTGGCCTCTTGTTCTTTGCACATTGGTTAATTGTGTTTTGTTAATCTGCTGCATAAGGAAAATACTCTGGAGAGAGTTGCAAGAAGCATTCATCCCATGTGTGGCGTTTGCACTGAAGAGGTGTCACGTAGGATTAAGCATCTCACAGAGATATATTCTTTGCATTTGACTAATTCTGAAATTCTGTAATAGTCTGTTGCAAAAAAAGAAGCTTCTTTGATGGGGGTGAAGGTATACTTGTCTATAAATATGAGTATGCATATTTTAAATAAAATAAGGAATAATGTTGGTCAAGGATGTGGCAGAAGTAGGTTTCTCTCTAGGATCTATGGCCTCTCCAACCTTGTGTATTTGGCTGTTTATAGTACCACAAATAAGATTTTTTCCCCATGGAACAAGCCTTAATTCCAATTATTTATTCATTAACCTCAAGTGTATCTACTGTACACTAGTAGATAGTTTGCTGGGCCAGTTGTTTTTATTAGGCTTACAGCTAGATAGGACAATTGACTTTTTCTCCCTTGGGAGCTTGTATAGTATTATCTAATACCATGAATGCCAGTTTTCAGCAGGAAGGACTCCAAGACATTTCCAGCTTGCTTGCTCTATGTTTCATGTCTGAAGTTTCGCCAGTCTTCTATAATAAGGTTTTACCTCCAAGTTCTGGGAGACAATCAAAGGCTGTGGGGATAGTTTGTGAACAACTGGAAGTCACTCCTGTCTGCCAATGTGTTCTTGTTACATGTTGCTTGTTTTTCTGATTCTGTTACTTCACTTAGTATAACAGTTTCTAGTTCCATGCATTTACCTGAAAACTTATTTTCCTTTACTGTCCAAATGCATATTCCACATTTTAATCTGGTCATTTATTTTCTTGCTAGGTAGATTTTGAATTCTTAATCTATATTCTATATTATAACCCTTAATTGGGTAAATAGCTAGTGGAATTCACTCGATTGGTTGTTTCTTTTCCTTTACAGATGGTTTTTAGTTTAATGAGGTCCCATTTGTAGATTGTTGATCTTAATTCCTGAGTGACTGATGTTCGATTTAGAAAATTCTTTCCTGGACCTTTGTCTTGTAGAGTAATGCCTAACAGTTTCAGCATTTCAGGTTCACGCTGATGTCTTTGATCCATTTGAAGTATGAGTCTGATTTCATTCTTCTACACGTGGAGTTCCAGGTCTGCCAGTACCATTTGTTGAATACACTTTTCGTCACACCTTTGTCAAACATCAGGTGGCTTTAATTGCATACACTCATGTTTGGGTATTTTACTTTGTCCATTGATTTACAAGTCTGTTTTGTGCTTATATCATACTGTTTTCATATCTATAGATCTTTAATTTAGATTGAGGTATGATATGGGATCCTCTGGTGTTGCTCTTAGTGCTCAGGACTGTTTGAGCTCTCTGAGTTTTTGTTGTTTTCCTTGTCATGAGGATTTTGGTTTGGATTGAAAAGAATCTGAACAACTCTTTTGGCAGGATTGCCATTTGTGCTACATTGACTTGATCAATACATGTGTGTGGGAGTCTTTCCATCCCCTTGTGTCTTCCTCTGTCCCTTTCCTCAGAGATTAAAAGTTTTCATTAAATCGATCTTTAATGTTTTAAAAAAAAATTTTTTTTTTCTGTATGTGTATCAATGTACTGTCTGCATGCAGGTTTGTGCACCCGTGTCATGCAATGCCGCGGAGGTCGGAAGAGGTTCTCCGATTCCTCAGGAACTGGAGTTCTCCTTGAACTGGAGTTTCAGACGGTTCTCAGCCGCCATGTGGGTGCTGGGGATCGAACCCGGCTCCTCTGTAAGAGTGGTCGGCGCTCTTATCCGCTAGGCCATCTCTCCAGCCCCTTTAATGTTGTTGTTTTTTTTTTTAAATTTCGTCTCCTATCTTACTGCTCTAGCAAGAATTTCATTCACATTGCCAGGCGTAGTTGCGCACGCCTTTAATCCTAGCACTTGGGAGGGAGAGGCAGGCAGATCTTTGTGAGTTCAAGGCCAGCCTGGTCTACAGAGTGAGTTCCAGGACACCTGGAGCTACAGGGAGACGCTGTCTCTAAAAGACACACACACAAAAAAAAAAAAAAAAAAAGAACTAATTTCATTCATACATACTGAAAGTGGGTATAGTCGTTAGCCTTGTTTGGTCCTGATTTTAATGAGAATGATTTCAGTTTTTCACTATTTAGAATGATAGTGGCTATGTGTTTTTTGTATATAACCTTAATTATATTGAGATGTGTTGCCTCCAGTCCATTTTTCTCTAGGACTTTATCATGAATGCATGTTGGATTTTGTGAAAGGTCTTTATATGTTCATTGAGATGATGATTGTATTTTTAAGTCCATTTGTATTATTCATTTTACTGAGTTTATTGACTAATCTTTACCGAACCATGCCTGAATCTCTGAAATAAAGTCATATTGAACATGGTGGATAATCTTTTCTACATGTGACTTTATGTGGTTTGTGAGTAGTTTGTTAAGAATTTTTGCATCTGTACCCATTAGGAATATTGATTTATAGTTTTCTTTTTTTTATTTCGGAATTGGAGGAATACTGGCACCATAGAAAGGGATTGGGAGTCTCCCCCAGTTTCTGTCTTTTTGAATAACTTAAATAGTATTGATTGAAGATCTTGAAGGTCTGGTAAAATTATCTTGTGAATTGATCTGGAAATGAGAGTTTTCAAGTTGTGAAAGTTTGCATTATTGGTTTTATTTTTATTTTTTATGTGTCTTTTTAAACGTTGATCTCTTTTTGGTTTACTTTGATGGTTTCCACGAATTCAGAAATTATTCCATTTCTTTTATTTATTTATTTATTTATTTATTTATTTATTTATTTTTACTTCTTATGTGTATGAGTGTACTGCCTGCATGTAAGTAGGTGTACCCATGTCGTGCAATGCTGTGGAGGTCAGAAGAGGGCATTAGATTCCTCTGGAACTGGAGTTAAAGTTCTTTCTATGCTGCCATGTGGGTGCTGGAAATCTAATGTGTATCCTATGCAAGATCAGTCAGTGCTCTTAACCACTGAGCCACCTCTCCGACCCCCTTTTAGATTTTATATATTTTTTAAAATATCCGTTTATAATATTCTGGATGTTGCAGTGTCGTAATGCTTCCCCTTTTGTCAATGATACTGTTAATTTGGATTTTCTCTTTCTTTCTATTGGTTAACTGGGCTAAGGGACTGTTTGTCTCGTTATTTTTTCAATGAACCAGCTCTTAGATTTAGTGATTCTTTGTATTGTTTTCTTTACTTCTATTTCATTAATTGCTGCTTTGATTTTTATGATTTCTTTTCATCTACAGCATTTACATTTAGGGTTCTTGCCTTTCCAGATTCTTGAATTTCACCATTAAGCCATTTATTTATGCTTTTCCTGATGTTTTAATATCCAGTGCTTAAGCTATAAGCTTCCATGTTAGGATGACTTTGAACATGCCTTAGACATTTTTTAATGTTGTACTATAATCTTTATTTAATTTCAGGATTATTTTTTATTTTTTGATTAATTTTTTGACCCATTCATCATTCAGGAGTGTGTTGTCTAATCTCCATGATATTGAATCATTACTAGAGTTTCCTTTTTTTTATTTTAAGCTTTACTGAGCTGTGTTCTGATAAAGTTCATAGAATTATTTCATTTTCTTGTATTTGTTGAGATTTATTTTATTTTATTTATTTGCCTCAGTATGTTGTCTATTTTAGGGACACTCTCATAGACTGAGAGGTAGATTGTGTATCCTTTGTTTTGGGGTGAAATATTCAGTAGATAACTGTTAGGTGCATTTGATTCAGATATCTCTCTGTAAATTCTTTGTCCAGTGACAACATCGGGGACATTGAAGTCACTCAGCATTACTGAGTTGGGTTTAATCTGTGTCTTGAAGTCCACTAGTTGTGTTTTTATGAAATTGGTTGTAACAGAGATTGTTGCATACATGTTCCTGATTGTCTGTCTTCTTGATTATTTATTACTTAGACCAGAATTTTGGGTTATCTCTTCCGATTAATTTTAACTTGAACTCTATTTTGTCAGATAGTATTACAATGCTTGTTTGTTTCTTATTATCATTTGCTTGTAATATACTTTTCCCACTCTTTCACTCTATGGTATTTCCTATCCTTGAAAGTGAGGTTTCTTCCCCTGCCTTGGAAGAAACATAAAACATGTATTTTATTTCTTAACCCACTCAAATAGCCTGTTTCCTTTGACTGGAGATTTGAGGCCATTATTATTTAAAGTTATTATTGAAAGATTTATGCCATTTTAATTACCTCATTTTAATTACTTTTTGTATTCTTGGTCTTATTTTGTGTTTCCAGGATTATATTTTCATTTGTTTTCTTTCTGCAACCCCTAGGATATGGTTATTCCTTTATCTAGTTTTTTAATTGCATTGAGTGTCCTCTGTATGGCTGGTTTTGTGGAGTTGAAAACTTTCACCTTATTTTTGCCATGAAAAAGTTTTCTTTCCCCTTTGATTCTGACAGTTTTGCTGGATAACATATTCTGGGTTGACATCTGTCTTCATTTAGACCTTGGCATATTTTGTTGCCAGCTCTTCTGGTTTTTAGTGTTTGCATTGAAAAGTCAGCTATAGTTCTGATGGGCGTCCCTTATATGTAACTTGTTTTTTTCTCTTGAACCTTCCTGTCTCTTAAGGACCTAATGAAATTTAAATTTTTTTTCTTTTTTGAGATTTTAGTTCTTATTTTCTGAGAATTTCATACATGCATGTAATCTGTTTTGGTAAAATCCACCCCCAATCCCTTCCCTCCAGTTCCTTCTGTACACCTCCAACCTCTTCCCGCATCCCCCCCCCCCAACTTCCTGTGATTTGGTTTCAAATCCATTGATTCCATTTAGTGCTGTCTGTCTGGGCACTGGAGTAGATTATCTATGTCTTCAGTCCTCAGCTTATGGTTTCAATTGATCACATTTTGTTTTCCCACAAAACTTTCCAATCCCGCCTTCTTTCAATCTCACATAATTTATGAGGCTAAAGGAAGAGGAATACAGACTCAACTTGTCTTCTATTTAAGAAGACATGTTTAAGCTACACATAGCTTCTGACTCATTTTCCTCAAAGCGAGACTAGAGTTCAGAGTTCTCCCAGTAGCTAGAATTTACCTTCAAATCCAGTGCAAGAAAAAGAGAGGGTGAAATGGTTTTCAAGGTGACAGGACTTTTGAAATGATAAGTCTCTTAATAGCTGCGGGTGGTCCCCTTGAGTACTGAGGGCTTCTGAAAATGTCATGTCCTGAGATGCTTGAAGACAGTAAAAAAGCACCTTGGGAATATTCTTGGAGAAGCACTCATAGGGAATAGATTTTATGTTGAGTTCTGTAAGGGCTTAAAGGTATAGTTTTTAAAGGTATAGTTTTTAAAGACTTTGGACACATAAAGGAAAAACAGAAGAATAGATGAGAAGGACATTTCTACAAGAGAGTGAGATGAAAAATCTGCATTTTGTAGTTCACTGCAAGAGACTGACTACTCTTGGGTGAGGAAGAATATACCTTGCCTAGGAATCCTAGACATCCTGACTAGACTCCAGTGGATCTATTTGCATGGGAGCTTGACTTAGCTTTGATGTTGTAATGCATGAGTTCTGATTGGGGAGTTGAGGCATAGGGGGGATTGGGTTTGATTGGGAACCACTGTATGAGTTGTACAAATGCCCAATAAAATTATTTTAAAAATCTGAATTTTATGGGAGAAAGGCTATAGATGGTTAACCCTAGGCTTTACAGAATTCTACACAGCACTGAGGAAATTTAACTTGATGTTAAAGAAGAATCAACATTTGTGGATGAGGACTGAGCAAAACCCAGATAAACAAGGTTGCTGAAAGTAAAGGCCCAGTCATATCCAGACAGTTCAGTTTTCTAAAAAGAATTGTGAAGAAGATTCTTTATCTCATGGAAGAGATATTGTCATCTGGAAAGATCACATAAAGGGAGAAATAGGAAACCATTCTCCATGTTTTAGTTGAATTCCAATAAATAAAGGAAAACTGAGAGCTTAGACCTCTAAACCGACCCTCAGTATTAAAAGGCAAATTGCCTATTTTGTTCATATTTAAAACACTGCATCAAAAACATGATTTTGTGACTAGACTTGGTCAGGATTGTTTTGAATCTCTCCACTCTTACCACCCCAGTAGAAGTAAAGAGCATATTTTTAAACTACACACCATTTGAAACTGGCCATTTTTTTCTTCTTTTGTGATACATTACTTTAAGTGGTTTAAAACAGTCATTATTTCTGATTTATGTCTTGTATACAAAAAGAATAAACTATTCCCTCACTGTAGTAGTTTCCAAGATACCATTTTATAAATGAAAAAATGTCTAGTTGACAAAAGAAACCAAAGTCATTAATAAGGAAAACGGCCTTCCTAGAAACCCAAACATCTGAGCAGTTTAGCTCTGAGCAGAAATAAGCAATTTAAAATTTTGTGATAAGACAAATATGTTGCTGTGATAGTGATGGTGTGTGTGTGTGTGTGTGTGTGTGTGTGTGTGTGTGTGTGTGTGTGTGAAGCTCAGACTTTCCCCTAGGGTGATGGGATGGCTTGCAGGGGAAATTCATCAGCACTATGTATAGACATGGAAGAAGGAGGGCAGGAAGGATGTTCACCCCCTTCATGCAAGGTGAGATTGGGGAGTCTCCCACAGCCGTTTCTGAAAAATCTTGTCCTTAATAAGACTTAGGATATTTTTCAGCAAGATTGTCTCTGTTATGCAGTAAGCTCCTCTTTTTGAGCTATTAGATTTTTACCTGGAAAGGTAGAGCTCTGAGGGGATTCAGCAGGGTGTCATTACAAATTATGAGTGAGTGAACTACAGTGCTAACACAACATCAGGACAAGAAGTGAGGAAGTATGTAAGAAACCTCAACCCTAGCTGAGGAATTTTGGGCTATCATTAGCTGCTGGGAGGAGGAGGGACAATGTTCTTTAACGGTATGACCCTGGGTAGATTAATCAGACTCCAGTGGGTGGACCCACAACAAAGGACAATTAGGATCACACATTGCAGTTGATAGACCATAAGTTATGTGTACATAGGACAGTGTGCATGAAATTAGGCAGAGGGTAGAAGAGGAGGTGAAGATAGGGCAAGGTGTCTAAATTTGGTTAGAATGTGTTACATAACATTTGCTAAAATTCAATAAAAACTTACGAAAAGATTGTTAGGACAAAACAAAATCTATAAATATAAATTTAACAAAGTTATCCCCTTCATCTACCTTCCTGCTAGTTTCTGACAATTAAATTGAATTCAAAAGCTAAATACACTATTTAAAATGCTTGTGCTTGTTTTGCAAGTAAAAATAAGTGATAATAGCATATATAATCTATAAAGCAGTGTATTAAGTGGAAGCTATCCAAAAGAATACTTATTTGAAAAATAATTTCATTATGTGTGATACTATAACCAAAATTACATATTGCTCCTCTGTAGAGCTGGCTGAAATAGGAAGATAAATACTTCATTTGCTGGAGAAGTTGCTGTCTCCAAATAATGTGTAAACTTTACATTATAACAGGAGTGTACTCACAAAAGAAGTTTGACTTTAAGGAGCTGTGTAAGGAATCTTGAAAGCTGACACATGCAGTCGTGAGTGTTCTTATAATATCTGCTCCTTTTGAAACCTGGATTCCAAATTTAGACAAAGCTTAGAGCATCCCCACATTTTTACCAAATTCTCCCATTTAGGCAGACTTATTGTTTTCTTCTTTAACAGTACTGGGGCAAACAAGCCTGCCGAGGGGAAAGGGAATTGCTGAGGGAGTAAGTTTGGTGAATGCTCTTACAAGTCTGGCTTATCAGTCACAGCATTTTTGGAGGAATGAAGAGGCATAGAATGCACAAGCTTTATAATCTGAGGATAAATTTCAAAGAACTCATATAAGTAAAACATTGAAAATATTTTAGTGTAACCAGGCATGGCAGTGCACACATTTAACCCTAGCATTTGGGAGGCAGAGGCAGGCAGATCTTTGTGAGTTCCAGGCCAGCCTGGTCTACAGAGTGAGTTCCAGGACAGCTGGGACTACAGGGAGACCCTGTCTCGAAAAGACCAAAAAAATATTTTAGTGTAAAGATAATATTGCAAAATAATTGTTAGGTGCCTGTTTCTAAATTTATTTATTTACTTGATTTATTGAAAATTTTTTTAATTTATTTATTATATTTTAAAGGATTCACAATGTAAGGGTACAGTTGTTTTCAGATCACATTGACATTACTCAGTTTTCCATACAATGAGGTAATTGGTGCTAGCATCCACAGATGAGAGATACCATTCATCGTTTGTTTTTCTGGGACTGTGTTACTTCACTCAGCCTGATATCTTCTAGCTCCAGCCATTTATCTGCAAAACTCATGATATCATCTTTCTTTTCCACTGCATAGAATCCATTGTGTAGATGTACCATATTTTCTCTATCTACTTGTCAGTTCAGGGGCACTTGGGTTGGTTCCAGCTCCTTGCTATTGTGAAGAGAGCCTCAATAAACATGGCTGTGCATGTATCTCAGCGGTAAGATGAGTCTTGTGGGTACATGCCCAGGAGAGGTATGGCTGGGTCACATGTCAAGTTCATTCCAAGACTTCCAAGGGTTCTCCACACTGCTTTCCATAGTGGCTGTACAAGTTTACATTCCCACCAGCAGTGGATGAGTGTTCTCCTTTCCCCACAACCTCTCCAGCACTTGGTGTAATTTGTTTTCTTGATCCTAGGCAGTTTTATTGGAGTAAGATGATATCTTAAAGTGGTTTTGATTTGCATTTCCTTAATGATTAATGATGTTGAACACTTCTTAAGATGTTTCTCAGCCATCTCTAATTCCTCACTTGTGAAGTCTCTGTTCAGCTCTTTGCTCTATCTATTGAGTGGGTCATTTGTTTTCTTCTTTGTTTTTTGAGTAGTTTATATATTCTGGAATATCAATCCTTTGTCAGATGTATCTGCAATGAAGTTTTCCTCCCACTCTGTGGATTTCTCTTCATTTCCTTGATTGTTTCTTCGGATGTACAGAAGCTTTTGAGTTTAATGAGGTCCCATTTGTCAATTGACCTTAATTCTTGTGCAGCTGCTGTCTGATTTAGGAAGTCTTTTCCTAGGCCTATGTCTTGTAGTCTGCTGCCAAGTTTTTCTTCTATCACCTTCAGAGTTTGGGGTTTCACATTGAGGTCTTCAATCAATCTGGAGTTGACTTTTGTACAGGGTGAGAGGTAGGGGTTTAATTTCATTCTTCTACAAGTGGTGATCCAGTTTTGCCAACACCACTTGTTGAAGATGTTGTCATTTCTCGATTGTGTCTTCTTGGTCCTCTTGTCAAATATTTCAGGTAGCTGAAATTGTATGTGCTCAAGTTTGGATCTTCAGTTTTGTTCCATTGCTCAGCATGTCTGTTTTTGTGCCAGGAACAAGCTGTTTTTATGACTATAGCCCTGTAGTATAGTTTGAAGTCTGGTATAGGGATCTCCCCCTGTATTGCTCTTTTCACTCAGGGTTATTTTGGCTATTCCGGGTCTTTTGTTTTTCCAAATAAAATTAAGGACTTTTTTTTTCCAAGCCTGTGAATAAACTCTTGGGGATTTTAATTGGGATTGCATTAAATCTATACAAGAGTTTGGGTAAAATGGAAATTTTTACTGTATTAATTTTCCCAATCCATGAGCATGGGAGGTTTTTCCATCTTCTGATGTCTTCTTCAATTTCTTTCTTCAAGGCTTTAAAAAATTTTGTGATAGAGATCTTTGGTGTCTGTGATTAGGTTTGTTCCTAGGTATTTTATTGTTTTTGAGGGTATTGTGAGTGGGAAGCTCTCCTTGAATTCCTTCTTCAGTTGCTTGTTGTTGATGTAAAGAAAGGCTACTGATTTTTCTAGGTTATTTTTGTATCTTGCCACATTACTGAACCTCTTAATCATTTCTAGGAGTTTTCTGGTGGCGTTTTGAACATCCCTTAAGTAAACAATCATATCATCAGCAAAAAGGGATAGCTTGACTTCTTCTTTTCCAATTAGTACTCCTTTAATTTCCTTTTCTTGCCTTATTGCCCTGGTGAGTATTTCAAGCACTATATTGAAGAGGAGTGGTGACAGGGGGCAGCCTTGACGAGTTCCTACCTTTAAAAGGAATGCTTCTGTTGTTTGCCCATTTAGGATGATATTGGCTGTGCATTTCCTGTATATGGCTTTGATTACATTGAGAAATGATCCCTCCAATCCCATTCCCTCTAGGACTTTAAGAAGGAAGGGATGCTGGATTTTGTCAAAGGCTTTTTCCATGTCAATTGAGATGATGATGTGGTTTTTGTCTTTCAGTCCATTTATATGCTTGATGATATTTATTGATTTTCATATGTTGAACCATCCCTGCATCTCTGGTATGAATCCAACTTGGTCATGATGGATTATCTTCTTGATGTGGGTCTGTATGCGATTTGCCAGTATACTGTTTAGAATTTTGGCATCTGTGTTCATTAAGGAGATGGGTCTAGATTTCTCCTTTTTGGTTGTATCTTGGCCTGGTTTTGGTAATAGAGTGATGCTGGCTTCATAGAAGGAATTTGGGAGAATTCCCTGTGTTTGTATCCTTCCAAATAATTTCAGTAATAATGGTTGTAAGTCTTTTTGAAATGTTTTATAGAATTCTGCCATGAAACCATCTGGGCCTGGGCTTTTTTTAGGTGGGATATTTCTTATTACATCTTCACTTATTATGGGTCTTTTTAAACGGTTGATCTCTTCTTGGTTGAGCTTTGGTGATTCCCAGGATTTCAGATATTCATCCATTTCTTCTAGGTTTTCAAACTTGGTTGAGTATAGGTTTTTAAAGTATTCCCATATGATTTTCTGGATCTTTTCATTGTCTGTTGTGATATTTCCCTTTTCATCATGGATTGTATTGATTTGGAGTTGTTCCTTCTTTCTTTTGGTTAACTGGGCTAGAGGTCTGTCTATCTCCTTTATTCTTTCAAAGAACAAACTTTTGGATTCATTGATTTTTTTGTATTGTTTCCTTTATTTCTATTTCATTGATTTCTTCTCTGATTTTTGTTATTTGTTCCTATCTGTTGTGTTTAGGGCTTATCTGTTGTTGCCTCTCAAGTGGTTTTAGCTGCAGTGTTAGATCTTTCACTTGTGCTCTTTCTGTTTTTCTAATGTGGGCACCCAGGGCTTTAAACTTCCCTCTTAGAACTGCTTTTAATGTATCCCATAGGTTTTGTTGTGTTGTGTTATCATTGTCATTCAGTTCCATGAATGCATTTATTTCTTTCTTTATCTCTTCCTTGACCCATTCATTATTCAAGAGTGTGTTGTTTAGTCTCCATGTGTTCTTGTAGATAATAGGGCTTATCTTGGTGTTGATAGTGAGCTTTATTGCACTGTGGTCTGATACAATGCATGAAATTATTTCAATCTTTTTGTATTTGTGGAGGTTTCTTCTGTGTCATAGTATGTGGTCTATTTTGGGGAATGTTCCGTGGGGTGCTGAGTAGAAAGTGTATTCTCTGATAGTACGGTGGAATATTCAGTAGATATCTGTGAGGTCCATTTGGTGTATCATATTGTTCCATTCAGATGTCTTTCTGTTTATTCTTTGTCCTGTTGACCTGTCCAAAGGGCTCAGTGGGGTATTGAAGTCTCCTACTATGAGTATACTGGGGTTAATCTGTACCTTGTGATCCTGGAGAATTGTCTTTATAAAGTTTGGTGCAACAGAGTTTGGTGCATATATATTCATTATTGTGAAATCTTCTTGGTGAATTGTTCCTTTGATAAAAATGTAATGGCCTTCTTTGTCTCTTCCGATTTCTTTTACTTTGAAGTCTGTTTTGTCTGATATTGAAATAGCAACCCCTGTTTTCTTTTTGGTACCATTTGCTTGGAAGATTTTTTCTATCCTTTCACTTTAAGGCAGTGCCTGTCCTTGAATGTAAAATGCGTTTTTTTGTAGACAGCATATAGATGGGTTCTGTTTCCTAAACCAGTCTCCCAGTCTATGCCTTTTGATTGGGGAATTTAGTCCATTAATATTTAAGGTTATGACTGATAGTTTTGTGTTGCTTCCTTTCACCTTTTAGTTTTGTGTTGCTTCCTTTCACCTTATTATCCATTTGCGGTTTGGGTTTAGGTTTCTACTTCTGCAGTTATGCCTTTATTGAATTCTCTTTCTAGGTGCCTGGGGATGGTTGCTCCTTTCTTCTGTCCTTTGAATTGTTTCAAGTATTCTCTGAAGGGTTGGTTTTCTGAAATTTTATTCTTTTATGTTGTTTATGTCATGGAAGATTTTTCTCTCTCCTTCAACTAGAACCAAAATTTTTGCTGGGTATATTAACCTGGGTTGGCATCTATAGTCCTTTAACACTGGGAATGCTTTGCTCCTCGTTCTTCTTGCTTGCATAGTTTGCAATGAGACTTCAGTTGTAATTCTGATAGGTTTCCCCTTGTAGGTCACTTGTTGTTTTTCTCTTGTGGCTTTAAGAATATTGTCTTTGTTTTGTGAGTCTAGCATTTTAACTATGATATGGCGTGGAGAGTTTCTTTTCTGATCTTGTCTGTTTGGAGTTCTATGTGCTTCTTGTATTTGTATTGGTTTGTCTTTTTTTAGTTTGGGGAAATTTTCATCGATTATTCTGTTGAAGATCTGATCAATACCATTCTCTTGTGATTCTTCTTCTTCCTCTACTGTGATGTGAAAAGTTGATCTTTTCATAGTGTCCCACAGTTCCTAGTTTTTCCACTTTTGTGTATTTTTAAATTTTTCATAATCTTTACTTGAAGTTTTTAGTTGTTCTGTATTATCCTCCATGTCTCGTATTCTTTGTTCTGCTTCCTCCATTCTGCTTCTGAGGCTTTTTCCATTCCTTTCCTCTTGATTGGATGAGTCTTTGATTTCCTTTTTCATGTCCTCTTCTGATTTCTTTAGTATTTCCACTTCCTTTTGGAGCTTCTCAATCTCTTCCTGTAGCTCTTTGCTTCTCTGATTGGTTTCCTTATTTTTTTTTTCAATGTGGGATCTTTTCAGTGTTTCCACTTCCTTCTGGAGTTTGTCATCCTCTCTTTCTAGGTCCTTCTTGAGTTTTTTATTCTCTTTTCTTAATTGTTTGATTTGCTCTTTATAATCTTTAAGTATGTTCACAATTGTACTTCTAATATCTGTGTCCTGGGCCATCCCCAGGGGGATCCCACTATAGGAATCTTCCACTGGGTTGGTAGAGCTTGGTGTGGAATTATCCTGCACCTTTCCCATGTTGTCTCTTCTTAGCGTTGCTGCCATGTGGATTTCTCTTTGCCTGTATTCCACTGTGAATCCCAAATGCCTCTTCACTGTGTTGAGGGCTTGCTTTGCTTGCCTCCTTCAGATGCCTTCCTGGTTTGTTTGATTGATTTGTTTTTCTCCTTTACTCCTTGCTTATGGAGTGTCTAAACTTTAGGCTTTCTATTGGAAGTCTAACTCACTCTTCACTTTCTGTTCTGAACATTCTCCAAAGAATCCACTTGGACACTCTTGGCAATCCCTCTTTGTGGGGAGGGGGTAGTGGTTGCTGTGTAGCCCATGCCCAGGTACCTGTGCTTCAGGTGGTCTTGGGCGATCCCCGATCTCGAGACTCACACAAACCTACCTTTTATACAAGCTGGGAGGACAACTCCTCCCCTACAGCCACAAAAGCCAATCGAGAGCCAAATATGAATAAATCAAATCAAACAATCCACCTGGCTGAAGCACCTGTGCTTCAGGTGGTCTTGGGTGATCCCCAATCTCAAAACTCACACAAACCTACCTTTCATAACAGCTGGGAGGACAACTCCACCCCCACTGCCACAAAAGCCAATTGAGAGCCAAAGATGAATAAATCAAATCAAACAATCCACCTGGCTAAAGCACCCAGCTACTACCTGTGCCTCAGATGATCTTGGAAGATCCTGGATCTCAAGACTCACACAAACCCACCTTTTATACCACCTGGGAGGACAACTCTGCCTGCACAGCCACAAAAGCCAATCGAGCCAAAGACAACTAAATTAAATCAAACAATCTGCCTGGCTGAAGAACCCAGCTCCTACCTGTGCTTCAGGTGGTCTTGGGAGATCCCCTGATTTATTGAATTTTTATAAATAAAAATTTAATTTAACTGATTATCAATGTGTTTGGATACAACATTGGAAAATGCAGTATTATCTCATTACCATATGTCTACCCAAAGAAATGAAATCAGTATGCTGCAAAGACCACATTTGTGGATTGTTTCACTACTTCTAATTCTTAACTGAGATCAAGACCTTTGAGAAGGACATACCTAATAATCGTGATTTCTTTACTACAAATTTTAGGCCATTCTTTGAATTCCAATTTCCATGTAATGCCAGTTCATATGATGCCTATAGTACTTTAAAAAATTAAATTTAAGTGCAGATATAGAATAATAGCACAATGCCTGAAGCAAGAAATACTTTTAGTCACCCCGCCCCTGCTCTGCACTATTTTCTGATCTTCATCCCATTTAACTTTCCCTCTGTCATTATTCACCCTTCCTTGTTGTATAACGACATATTATCTCTCCTCCAAGGATCCTTGCTCCATGATCCCTTATTATTTTCCTGACCTCTATGGATTTTTTCAATCAAACACAGCTATCTAAGGATTCAAAGGAAGCATCAAATTATGAGAGAGGACAGAGGGCATTTGTTTTTTCTGGGAGCGGATACTTGACTCAGAAGGAATCTGTTCAGTTCCACCATTTATCTGTGAATTTCATACTTTTTCTTTTCTTAACAGATGAAAATATTTCATTATGTAAATGTACCATACTTTCCTTATCAATTCATCAGTTTATGACTGTCTAGGTTGTTTCCATTTACTTTCTATTGAGACTAGAACAGCAATGAACATCAATGAATAGAATATTGTCCCCTGAGTATCCGCCCACGAGGAGCGTAGCTAGATCATGGTGTTCTTGCGCTAACATTTTGAAGAAACTCCATACAGATTTGCATAGAGATTGTCATGTGTTTCACTCCCACCAACATTGAATAAGTGTCCCCCTTTCCCCACATCCTTGGAACTCTCTATGTGGCTTTGAACTCACAGAGATTGGCCTGCCTCTGCCTCAGAGTGCTAGGATTAAAGGTGTGCACCCCACCATGCCCGGCGTAAAGACTGTTCTTACCTGCCATGTGGGTGCTGGGAATAAATCCAGGTCCTCTGCAAGGGCAGTCGGGGCTCTTAACTGCTGAGCCATCTCTCCAGCCCTCGGAATCACATTTTTTAACCATAGCAATTCCGACAGGGTTAAAATGAAATCTCAAAATGTTATATTTCCATTTCTCTGCTGGCTAAAGATGCTGGACACTTTAAAAATTATTTCTCTGAAACAACATGGCCATCTCAGACACAAAGCCATTGACAAAATCCAGCATCCATCCATTCATGATAAATGTGAGGGAGAATGTAAAGGTAGAGCAGATGTATCTCCACACAGTAAAAGGAATTATACAAGCCCAACGCCAAAATTGTACTAAATGGAGATAAAGCATTTCTACAAAAATCAGGAGTAAAGAAAGTGTGTTCACTCTCTCCATTCCTCTTCAATACAGCACTTGGAGTTTTATCTAGAGAACAAGAAAAATGAAGTAGATAAGGGGGTGCAGACTGAAAGGAGAACTCACAGCATACTTTTTATCAGATCATGTGATATTATACAAAAATAAAAAGATCTTAAAGACTCCATCTAAAGTCTCATAGAGCTGGCAAACACATTTAGCAAAGTAGATACAAATTTAGCATAAAATCAGTAGTCTTCCTACATACTGACAACAAATATGCTGCCTAAAAAAAAAATACAGGCAAATAATTCCATTCATAATAAAACATGTTGGAATAAACCCAACCAAGGTAATGAAAGACTGTATAATAAAAACTTTATTACTGATGAAAGACTTTGAAGAAACCAGAAGCTGAAAAGACCTCCCAGGCTTATGGATCATATTATGATTAGTAATTAGATTACTTATGGATTAGTATAATGAAAATGGCCATTCCACCAAAAAAAAAATCTACAGATTCAGTACAATCCTCATTAAAATCAAAACACAGTTCCTCACAGATTTTGAAACAATAATCTTATATTTTCTATGAGCACACATGCATGCACACACACAAACACACACACACACACACACACACACACACACACACACACACACCACACAAGCCAGAGTAAACAAAACACTCCAAAAAAATAGAAGAGCTGAAGGAATCGCCTTCCCTGATTTCAAATTAGAGCACAGAGCTATAGTAATGAACGGTCAGTGAACTGGCGTTGAAGACATAGATTTAAGTACACCCACTTATATCCACCTGATTTTTGACAAATGTACCCCAAATGCAAATTGGACAAATTACAATATGCTTAACATATGGTGGTGGTCAAAATGGATAGCTACATGTAGAAGAATGAAAATAGAACCTTATCTCTCACTATGCATGATTCTCCATGTCACATGGATTAAGGACCTCTACACATGACCCTGAAGCACTGAACCTGATAGAGGAGAAGGTAGGCAATGCACTGGGACTTACGGGTAGAGTCAAGGACTTTCTGAACAAGATTTTGATAGGGCAGGAAATAAGATGCAGAAATGCTATCTCATGGAACTTAGAAGTTTGTGGACAGCAAAGGACATTGTTAATTGAATAAAGAGGCAACTCGAGCATGGGAAACTTTTTAATACCTATACATCTAACAGGGGGTTAAATATACAGAAAACTCTTTGTTAAAAGCCATGGAATCTACTTAGTGCTGCCTTGATTTGCAAGTGTATAGACACTTGGTTAGCCTCTCAGGGTCACATTCCAGACTCCTCTGCCAGTAGTTATCAATTGACAATAGCTCTTCAGGTAAAGTCCAAACTTCAGGAGTTTCACCTCTTCCATCCTGGGACTTTGGCTTGATCTCATGCAAGTCTTGTGCATTCAGCTTGTGTTTCAGAATTTCCACAATACAGAGTTTTAAGGAGGGATATGTTATTTCCTCTAGTGGAGAAAGCTGACATACATTCTTAAATTATGCCCTCTATTGCTAACATCTTTACTCTTGGGAAACTTTGCAACGTATACAGTCTTAAGTAACATTCAAATCTGGATAATTCTAAGAACATTTAAATGAGTTCTCCCATCTCTGTTATTTATGCAAATCAAATGTAAGTGATCATAGCTAGAAAAACTGACATTAAGCTTCCTGCTTAAGATGTCACCAGGCTAGGAGGAGCTGGTGAGTGGCTTGGGAAGGGGATGCCTGGAGTGCAGGCCTCCCTGCAGAAAGGACTGACTCTGCAAATTGTCAGGTGTGGGGAATCTATGGCAGTCTTACAACCAATAGGAATCTGGGCCTTGCTTCTCACAGGTACCTTGTGAAGGGTATAATAATGGAGGGAGTGGAAATGGGTCATATTCAGGGTGTACTCTTTTCATTTTGTCACAAAGTACACTTATTCAGCAATAATAATACAGCTTGAAAAACTAATTTATCAGTGCTTCCCAATTTTGACAGGCATGGACACTAACATAGTATTCCTAAGAAGTCTCAGAAATTTCAAAACTATGGTTATTTTAAGCATATGTCTAGCATTCTGAGTATACATTAAGGGAGGTTTAAAAAAGCTTTCTGATGGCTTCCTTATCAGCAGTGAGGAACATCTAAGCTACCAGAAGTGGTTCCTTTCCCATTTCCCCCAGAGTAACTGCATGAAACAAGAGAAATATTTCTCAATGTGCTTTTTTTCTGAAACAGCACCAGTGTGGTAAGGATGGAAAAGTGGAAAAGACATGGTTGGAGCCTACCAAGGCTCAGTGGTGTGTGAACCATCATATGCATGTCACATGCAGAGTTAGCTTCATGAGGTTATGCTAGCTAAGGGGTAGAAACTGAAATTCAGAAATGTTCACTCATTAGCTAGAATAGAGAGTTAAGACAAGGAAGGCAAAGGAGGAGGCAACACTTAGAGTTACTATGACAATGAAATGTGTGAGAAAGGAGGATGAGAAAGCCGGAAAAGGAACTCCAGGAGCAGCATAGTGGCTCATCAGGTAGGCAGGCCAGCCAGAGACCTGATTTCAACTCCCAGGCCTCAGAGATTGTCCTGACTGGAGTTGTCCTCTGCACACTGGTGTGGTGTGCTTGTTACACACACACACACACACACACACACACACACACACACACATGCACACACACACACTAAATGTAAAAATAAATAAAATAAACTCCAGTGACCTGAAGGGGAAATAAAATAAGGGGAGAAGGGAAGAGACAGAGACAGAACCAGAGCCAGACAGAGAGAGAGGAGAGAGAGAGAGAGAGAGAGAGAGAGAGAGAGAGAGAGAGAGAGAAGGCTAGAGAGGTTTCAGGTTTGGGAGGGAAAATCCCTGATATTTTTAAGTCACTTAATCTGAACTGAATTTACATATTATGATGGGAAAAAGTGTTGGCTGCAAAGAGAAGCAGCTGACATCAGGATGACGCAGTGCTGTTGGAATAAGACAGCTTTTAATATAAAAACGAATTGTGAGGAAACAACCATTTAAAGCTTTTATAGTTTTATTTAACCATAAAGATGTTTTGTGAATTAAAATATAAATTAACTTTGACAAAAAGAAGAGTTTAAAATGCTTAACTTTAAATATTGCCCAGAAAACAGTCCAGATCCAAATTATCTTCTAAATTAGCCAGTGCTGTCAGTGCTATGTTCTGTGCACAAGATTCTGCTTGGTGGTGGTCAGTAGCTAATTTTACTTGGTTCTTTTGCTTATGAAGGAATTTTTTTTTGCTTTTGTAACTAACATTGTTTTAGGTTGAGTCTTGCTCCTAAACGTTCTTTTTGCTGTGCTAACGGTACTTATAAAATTGGCTTCTTGGATCTGCTGGAAGTACAGTGTAGGATATTTGGGACAGGTTATTTTAAGTGGAAAGCTTCTAGGTGATAAAATAATAATGAAAAATCTTTTGCTTATTAAAAAAAATCCAGTTGTACACTGTTTAAGTGCCAGGTGATTTGTTCTTCTTTAGGAATTTTCAAAAACAGAAATAAAGTTAATGTCTTTTAATCCACAGTGCTTATATGTGTGTTTAATACTTTTTAAAAGGTATTTTAAATATTCACAAAAAGTTACAATTTTTTTACTCTTTCACTTAGATAATATTTAATGAAAAACCTTTATATGTTTGAATATTACAGCAAACATTATATGTTAATTGCTATATGACCACAAGCACCTTGGAAACTATTCTTAAATGAAAAGTGTTTAGTTAAGCAAACCAAAGATTTTATTCAGGAACTTTAAATCAGGCCATCATTTGTTTCTGCTCATAATACTGATTTAACTTTCAATTTTTTGAAGATTATTTCAATCATAGTTTTGTTTACTTTTGAGTCATTGAGGATGGTATGAAGTTTTATAAGTTGCAAAGACAGAGTTACCACTGAAAACAAGCTTACCCAGAAAAGAAGTAAAAAATGGCTGGGATTTATTTTCAATCTTGAAAAGTTGAAACTTTGCCAAAACTCAGTATGCAAGGGGGAATTTTCAAATCTCATAACATCGGTTGTGAGTGAAACTATACCAGTATTTTATTTGTTTCCCATTTATTTTGTATTAAAAAAGAAAATAGATTATTAATGATTTTCTTGATACATGAGGCCAGGAAGGGGCAGGAGCCACAGTTACGAGGACAGGGTGAGCTCACACTGGCCTGAGAAGGATCTGGTGAGGCGATTCTTAAAATGTTTTCCCATCACTTCTACCACCTGCCAAAACAAACAACTCCCCCCAAAAAAAACAAAGTAGCTCTCACTCTCTGCCTCTTATTGAGAAACTGAGCTGGCCACATTGATGTTGTTCTCACAGACCTCAATTAGAAATAATCTTGTTTGGGGCTGGAGAGATGGCCTAGCAGTTAAGAGCACCGACTGCTCTTGCAGAGGACCTAGGTTCTATCCCCAGCACCCACATGGCAGCTGAGAACCGTCTGTAACTCCAATTCCAGGAGAACTCCAGTTCCAGGGGAATCTGACACCCTCTTCTGACCTCCGCAGCATTGCACAACATGGGTGCACAAATCTGCATGCAGACAGTACATTCATTCACATAAAAAATAAATAAAAATTAAAAAAAAGAATCTTGTTTATGGCTAAGATTTATTATTTTATCTGACTGGAGAGATTTCCCATGCTCATGGCCTTCCAAGATTGCTTGTTTAATTAACAAGAACCATCTCTCCAATTAACTAACAGGTTTTTTCAAAGAGACAGCAAATGGAATAGTTGCATTTCTCTAATGGCAATGCTAGTCACTTTGGGCTTATTTTTTTTAATCTTTGATAGAGAATGTAAAATGACATATTTTATTAAATTGTTCCCTTACTAAAAAGCAAATATTGTTTACAATATTTTCTTTAAAAATGAGCATTAGACATAAATTCACAATTTATGTCTAATATGCTTTTCCTTTGGTGTTTACTGTGGCCTGGTGTAGCTCACAAATACCCAAGTAGTGGAGCTCAGTTAGTAAAGTGCTAATATTATAAAGACCTGACTTCATTCCCCAGTATGGAAGATCCACAGGGCTTACTGGCCCATTGTCCTAGCCTACTTCTGGAGCTCCAGACTAGTGAGAGAGTCTGTCTCCAAAAGGAAGTAGACAGAATGAGAACTGTCAGCCAATGTTGTCCTCTGTGCTTGCACATGCAAAGTATATACATACAACTTCATATGTGTACCTGCAAACACATGAACTATGCATAGAAACATACAAATAAAATAGCAGTAACAACAGCCCACAGTCTTTGTGGCTAAGCCGTTGCAGCAGCAGTATAAACCAAGAAAGGCCAAAGGAAGCCGCACAAAATGTCTGGAATGCAATGGGCAAGAGACTCAGGAGAATCATGGAAAGCTAGGACTGAAAGAGGAAACATTTGAAGTGCAGTATCTTGAAAGTGTGTCCAAATTAAAATCTGGGTAGCAATAAAATAGATAAACAATTCCATATCTTCGAGTTGCCATTCAGATATTCTCAAAACTGGCAAGACAAGCCTTACTGAAAGGAGACGAAAGAGAGGCGCCCTGGTCATGAATACAAATATTTCCATCCATTCTCAGCTAGAGAGTTGGAGAATACTTAAACTAGGGATTCATAACACATAAAACCAGCAACCTCATTATGAAAAGATGATTATATTTCGTATATGTCTCCCCTAGGAAAGCAAAACTATTATTTAAAATGAGGTTAGCCAACAAATACAATTGTTTCATTTCAGCATGGGGTCAGATCCCAGACATAGCTTTAGACACATTAGCAAGCATTACTTTTAGTGTGTTTGTCTTACAAATCTGTTTAAAATTTCTTTGGGGAGATAAAAAGTCAGAGATCTTTTAATACCTTTATTCATCTTCCTACAACCCATGCCAAGATAAAAAACACAAGGGATTTTACAATTTTTTAACTGGAGTGCTCTGAGATGATACAGTGTGAACGACTGAACCGCCTCGCTGGCTGCACTACAAGGCTTCGCTGGCTGCAGAGCTCCACTCCTGTCCTTTCTCCAGTTTCCCTTGGTGAAGGCCTTGGGCATAGTACACGCGGGAGTCCATGAAGGACCACGTGATAATGGTATTCCCTGAAGACGGAACTCTTCGTACTGAGGTGACAGGAATCCTAAGAACATTCAATATTCTCCTTTTAGGTCATTCTAGATGCACTGTCCACACTTTATCAAGTTTTTGCTTGAGATCAATTTTCTTTCCTTCTTTCCTGCCTTCTTTGTCTTTTGGAGACAGGCCCTTCCTAAGTAGCCTCTGTTTTTCTCCGTCTCACAACTATCAGTCTACCTCTGCCTTCTGCATGCTGGGATTAAAAACATACAAAGATATTTAATTCTCATGCTATCTTAATTTGTTCTATTAATGCACTCTACCATACACTGCACAACTTCCAACATGAATTTTTTCAGAATGATGATACAAGGCTTTAATTATTAAATATTTTGTGTCATAACTTTCCACTAGAATGTCTTCTTGCGCATTAGCCTAAAATGAGCCACCATTCCCTCCTGCTGCTCCCACCTCCGGTGCTGTTTCTTCTTGGTCTTTTATTGTTTTAATTTTACAGCCTGCCTAGTAAACACCAGTGTTCCCCAGGCTTGAGCCTTGAGCGACGACTGTCTCTCTGTTCTTCCTGAGGCATCTATCTACTCCTGTAATTTCCACGTATTTCAATATGTCAGGCTTCCTGAAATATGGGTAAGATGCCTGTACACCCCCATGCATCAATCTTCCTAGCCACGACTTTCCCTACAAGCCTCAATTGCTTCTAAATACCCTTGCACGACATGGTTTTCTGGGGTTGTGGACACGTTCATCACAGCTGGATCCTCACTGGACTTCACTGAATTGAGGTCCTCCTCTCTCATGGGACGTCATTAACCTCTGTAATGGCTTTTTCCACACTGACTCGTCAGCTGCTGCTTTCTCACAGCCATGGTGGCTGACTTCAGGTGTGGGTCTTTGGAGTTTCTGTAGTAATCATATTTGCAACCTCCTGAAGAAATTAGGGAAATCCCATTAGCACACCAACACCTTTCTTAGATTTTCAGTTCTGGGGTCTTCGATGCTTTACTTCTATTTACTGACCTTTCCCATTCTCTTTGTTAAAGAATTAGTATGACTTTTATCTCACTCTCCCCAGCGTGATGCCAGGGTCTTTCCTATTTCCTATTTCACCTGCTTTTAGATTTTTCTAAGGTATCTTCAATTTATAATAAATATTTGTAATTTTCAAACAAAAATACAAAGTGATGAACAGAAAATACCTTTTATGCTTTCTCCTGAGTTGGATTTTAGGTGATTTCCATCACATTTTACTCCATGCAGGTTTCACATGTTTTAAAACTGATGAGCTCTTATGAGCATTCTCTAGCAATTTACCACATTGATTGTAAACTGACAATAATTATAAATAATGAGACAGTACTTTCTTTGACAGAATTATAAGTTCAGTGGCATCTAATTATTTTATTTCATTGCAGAGTAAACTACTATGTTGTTCTGTCATTTTGTAGCAGGGTATTGAATTATAGCCAACCTCTCATTTCTAAATATCTTCTCTGAAGGACCAAAAATAGAAGGAAGGACTACATACAATTATTACTATCATATATGCCACATATATGTGTATGCACATATATGTAGCAGATATTTTGAAACATACTGGTTTTAATAAAGAAATAAACCTTGGAATTATGTTATGCTTTGTGCTTTGTCCTAGATCAGACTACATTAGAATACATTTTCCATTGTTCACCCAAAGGACTTAATTAAAGTCAGAAACACACAATCATTTTTGACACAAGAATCTGTAATCAAGTGATTAACATCTTTATAAGAATGTGAGTGTGTATGCTAGGCCAGCAAAAAATAGGACTACACATACAGAAAAAGAAGTTCAAAATGTCCCTGACTTTGTTTCTGTGAGATGGCACAACTGTCTTATTTTTCAATTGTAATTAGGTTCCCAGGCTCTTTCCCCTGGATTGATGTGTGCAGTAATGCTCAGGACATAGCCATGTGCCCCATGAGCAATGTTCCTATTGAATGTCTCTACCACATTATACAATGAAATAGCTCTGAATATTCGCTTTCATTTTTAATTGAATTTTTATGTGTTTCATACATAATTTTTCAGTCAATCTTAATTATTATTATACCCACTTCTCCCTTGGAACCCTCCCTTGTCAGTCCCCCCCCCCAACCCCAACACACACATACTCCTCAGTGCCAGCTCCTCCCCCAAGCTCTAATCAGCCTATCTGGAGTCCCTTTTCTAAAGTTGGTCAGGTCTTCCTCACCTGACTCCCATCTGCTGTCAATATTTCCTCAGCCAAGGTTGGGCCCTGCTACCCATTTCTGCAGTTCTGTGCTGGGATTTTGCCCAGCTGAGCTTGCATGGTCCTGTGCATGTTGATACCATTGCTGTAGGTTCACATGAACAGGGTCCTGGGACCTTGTGAGATTCATTTCCATTTGGTCTTGCATCACCTGCCTGACTCTTAAAATCTTTCTGCCCCCCTCTTCCCCAATGTTCCCTGAGCCCAGGCTGGGCGAAGCTTAATATAGGCAGCCTGTCCTGGCAACCAAACTCTGTGGACTAGTAATCTATATAGTTTGGCTATTCAGACTCTCTTGGGTTCCTGGTCTCCTGTGGCATGGAGGAGCTTCTTTAATGAGAGCTCAGAGGTAAGTAATGCCTTCTTGGGTCCTTGTTCTATGATGCTTGGGTCTTGTGTGTAGAGGTTGCATTGTAGCTGTGTCACCTAGGCATGAGCCATTCACAGACCGTGTCTGTGTGTGTCTAGTTGTGGGACTTTATACTCTTGTCATCTGGAGCAAAAGTAGTTTCTTATCTGAGTGGTGTCTGGGATATTTGTCTGTAAACACGAGGATACTTCTTTTGGAGTTAGTAAGATGTTACCCTAGCCTAGGGATGTGTATACCTTGGAATTGTCTAAGATATATGGTCCTTCTAGTTGTGTGGATCTGGCTATGTTGACAATACCACATATGAGTTTTCTTCCATGGAGTGGGTTTTAGGTCCAATTGGCTAGCCATTGATTTCCTCCAAGATAGAAGTGCCAGTATTGCATCAATGTCATATGCTGTTCTGGTCATTGGTGTGGATACTTGGTCTTGAGGCTGAAGTTGGACCATTTACTGATGATCTCCATTAGTGGCTTACATAGTGCTCTCCACAGCTATGTGAGCTAGCCTTCAAGGGTGGTGGCTTGCAGGTCATATCCAACTTCATTGCTCAAGATCCAGTCTCTGAAGTATGTCCTGTCTTCAGCAATAGGCATTTAGCTTCAGAAGGGAATTGAGGGTTGTGACAATAGCCTGTATAATTTGGGGAGTCTCTTGGACCACCCTGGCTAACAACTCAAAAGAAGGTTTCTCCTGTCTGGTCTATTTCTTGATATGGAGCCTTCGTCTTTGCTTATGGGCTCAGGTAGAGGTATTGTGTGTATTTTGCAATATATTGTTAGACTAATACTATTTTCTCAGGTGGTTTTTTACCCTAGCAAGGCATTATTTATTTTTCATCTCTCCCTTTGCCTGTCTAGCCCTCTGTCCATGTACTCTTCATGTCTTCTGCATTTTAAGTATCACCATTTCTCCCTTGATACTTCCGGTCTCATATGGCCCCTCTTCTCTTCAGCTCCTTTCCTCCCTTTACCCCCCTCTTTCCTTCTCTAACCCTACCACTCCCTTCCCATTTAGATATACTGATTCTATTCATTCCCACCTTAGTAAGGCCCATCACCTACCAGCTTTCCGTCTCCGGTTTCCTCTTTCTCTTTACCTTCCTGGTTCCTTTTCATTTACCTGGTTCTTGCAGTTACATCATGGTGCATACTTACATACATGGATTTGGGTCTAGGAAGCACTAATGAGGGAACAGGCACATTGATTGTTTTTCTGAATCTGTCATGTCACTTAGCACAACAGCTTCTAGATCCATCCATTTATCTTCACATTTCATGATGTTTTTATTTACCACTGAACAGAACTCCATGTGTAAATGTACCACATTTTCACCATCCATTCATCAGTTGAGGGACACTTACATTGCTTCCAGTTTTCAACTATTGTGAAAAGAGCAGCAATAAACATGGATGTGCATGTATCTCTGTGATAAAAGGAATTCTTTGAGTGTACACCCAGAAGTGGTATGACTGGTTCAGATGGTAGTAAGGTCATTTTTTGTCTTTTTAGAAATATTTTTAGGGCTGGAGAGACGGCCTAGCTGTTAAGAGCGCCAACTGCTCTTGCAGAGGACCCGGGTTCAATCCCCAGCACCCACATGGCTGCTGAGAACAGTCTTTAACTCCAGTTCCAGGGGAATCCGACACCCTCTTCTGACCTCCGCGGCACTGCACGACACGGGTGCACAAACCTACATACAGACAGTACATTCATACACATACAAAAATAAATTTAAAAAAAGAAAGTTTAAAAAAAAAAGGAATAGGGCTTTGATTCTCCATTCTCCAGGCTATGAAGCTTATGGAAGAGCGACGTGATGTGGCCCCAGATGGCCTTTTAAGAAGGTTAAAGACTGAGGAAGGGCCTGGCCTCGTCAGGGCCAGGTGGCTGGTAAATGAATTAGGAAGCCAGGGAGAGCTCCAGGAGGTTCATTTGTTCATGAAGCAGCATTTTATATTAAAATGTATGTTCTCTCTCACAGTGAACAAACAGAACAAACCAACCAAACAAACACACAGAAGATACCGCTCTAGGTTTTGCAGTGATGTGAAAAGACGAATTTTAAGTTGGGTGTCACCAAACAGACGCCCAGGGCCCAGCTCTGCTGTGATAGGAGGTCTCTCTCCTCATTCCCAGGGAGTCCAGGCTGGGTGTGATTTGTCTTGATTCTTACAGAGAAGTGGAGGTCAATACGGTCTGCTCATTATCTCTGACAATATTAACTACAAATTTAGAGTCTCAACATGGCAGTTTTTGCTGATGAGGTTCTGACCTGGCTTGGCTGGGTCCTCCGTGCTGGGGTCTCATGAGGGTGAACTGAAGGTGTTGGCTAAGACTGTGGTCTCATCTGAGGTTTGGTTGGAGACCAGCTGTTTCCAAACTCATGGCCACTGGCCATATTCCATCTCAAAATAGGCATCACGCATCTTATCTGACCTACTCAAATATGTCTCATTCTGTGTGTCCTGTCACCCTAGGGAGGTATCTACATGGTGAGAAACAGAACTACAGGCCCGTAGTCTCTACTCCAGGAGGGGCTCCTCAAGAACAGGGACTGTCACGGGCTGCCACCACATGCGATGGGAGTGGTCTGCTGGCGGCGATGGAGCAGGTGGGAGGGTGAAGGAAGCAGGGCTTGGGAACCCCAAACTCTGATGTTGCCACAACCTCCACCCTGTTTTCCCCTTATAGTATAAGCTCGTGGAATGAATCCAGACACCCCCTCCTCGCCAACCCCCACCTTAGGCCTGTGCCAAGGTCAAGGCAAAGCCCTCACGTTCCGCACTTGGTGGGATGCTGGTAGCAGTGACAGTTGGTGCTGGCTTCACGTTCCTTTTCCCTTTTTTTAGGTCTCAATTCTTGGCCTGGAAGATTTTGTTCCTTTTATTTATTTTTAAATAGTTCTTTGTGGAAAGTTAAGAGACAGGCAGGATCCCAGTCAGCAGATTTAGAGGGTTTCAGACATCATTGTCGAGTATTCTGTTTATTAACTTAATGATTAGCCCTGCAGAAGGGAGCTTAGTAGCTCTTAGAAAAACTAATCCTGATAGATCTACCTTGAGTGTCTCTCCATCACAATTTCCCAGCCTATAAATCCGGGGTGTGCGTCCATACTAACAAGATATTCCAAAGGATGCTAGTCCTTTTAAACACGAACTGGAGAGTCTACACAACAGAAATTGATTTGCATTCTGATTTGTTGAGCAGACCTCTGCCAGGAAGTCATTGTCCTGAATTAAGTGCCACCATGACCAAGTCCACGCTTGTTGCAGAATCTTCTTGATGGTGACCTGGAAAGGGAGCCATCATTGTTTCAGTTTGCCAGCGGTGAGGCTGGGATTCAGAGATGAGTCCAAAGGCCACATAGCTGAATCTGGATTCTGCGGACTCTGTGTCCTGTTAACTTGACACCGTACCAGAAACCGTGGAACTAAAGCCAGGCTCCACATGCCATCTATGTATTGCTCTTACTGAAACCCGTGACCAACAGGGCAGAGCTTAAAGAGAAGCTGCTGCTGTGAGATCTTTGTTCTCCAAGAGAAGCGTAAAGAATACAAAAGGCAGCCTGGCGTGGTGGCGCATGCCTTTAATCCCAGCACTCGGGAGGCAGAGGCAGGTGGATCTCTGTGACTTCAAGGCCAGCCTGGTCTACAGAGCAAGCTCCAGGCCAGCTGGGGCTACAGAGAGACTCTGTCTCAAAAAAAAAAAAGAATACAAAAGGTTAAGTGTGGTAGAATCTTCACCTCATGACATCTGAAAATACATGTCCACACCTCCAAGTATAAAATATGTATCCACGCTATAGAATATAAAATTATAAAATATACAATATTAAATTCATATCCACATTGTGAAATACAATACAGGGGAGGGAGGGAGGGAAGGTGGGCAGGAAATAGATCTACTGAAAGATTGCTANCTTGTGTTATGCTCCGTTTTTTGCGCTCTTCGCTTTTTCTGGCAAGGCGCGCCTGAGGGCTTCAGCCGTGTGTCTGGTCTTCCCCTTATGGTGAGTGCATCGTGACCACCATGGCCCCGCAGTGCGGAGGTCTGTCAGCCTCAACCTCGCTGAGGCTTTTGGTTCTTCGTGGTGAGGGCCAGGGACCCTGCTTTCAAGCGCTACGACCCTGGGTGATTCACACAGCTCACGTGGCTGGACCCATCAAGGACAATTAGGATAACCAACCCAACGCACCCGCAGAACACCCTCACTCTACCCCACCCTCCTACCCCCCACCCCCCACCCCACACCCACACCCCCTCCCAACCTTCCCGAGCACCACCCCCCCTTCCCCCCCCCCCCCCTCCTTCCTCTCCTACCCACAACAGAATCACACCACACCCCCTCCTCCATCTCCGCCCCACACTGTACCGTCTAGCGCGACTCTCCACAACCCCCCCGTTCACCATTTTTATTCTTGCATTATATTTTCTATTACTCCTCTCATAACCAGGCACACAGCTCAAATCACTCCCCACCCCCCCCCACCCCCAGCATTGTGTATGTGTGTGTCACGCCCACACCCCACTGCACCCTGCCCCCACTGCACCCCACACACCCTCCGCCCCCACCCCTGTGTTTATATTCTTATTTTCTGTGACAAATCACCCACAACCATACATAACACACGGTTTTTCCACCTCGCCCCTTTACAGCGCGCCCCACACAACCCACCCACGTCGCAGCCCAAAAGATACGCGCACACCGCCCTGAACCACCACCCCGCACCCACTTTGTTATCTTTTCCCTTCGCACACACCACCCTTATTGCATTAATAAATATCAAAACCTCAACCACCAACCACAAACCCACACAAACCACAACCGCCGCACACAACAACACACCAACACACCAACAACCACAAAACAAAAACACCACAACACACCCACCACCCACCATGCTCTCCTCCCCCTCCCATTCCTCCCCCCCCCCCAAAACCCACCCCCCCCACCCCCCCCAAGTCCTCTCATGCTCTTCTCCTCTGACCCCAACTACACACACCCTTTGGTTCCGCCACTGGGTTACAAACTACCCTTGATACCCAAACCTTCAATAACCAAAACCTACGAAAGATTTAGTCCACCACGGACCCACATAAAATTACTCATAAATATCCATTTTCACACAGTATCCCCTACATTTACCAATCCCACTCGTAGTTTTGACAATTAAATCTGAACTTTCAACAAGCTTAATACACTCTAAATGTTGTGCTGTTTTTGCAAGTATAAAAATTAAACGTCCCGATAAAGTAATATAATCCTTATAAAGCAGTTTCTGGATTAGTGGAATGCTCTCAAACGATAGCTATTTTGAATTTAAATAATTTCCTCTGTGTGATCACCTCCCCAACATTACCTATTGTCCCCTCTCTCGCGACCGGAGCATTGGCTGCCCCAAAACCTCAGGCCGATTCATACTTATTTGTGGCGAAGTTGCTGTCTCCAAATAATGTGTAAACTTTACATTATAACAGGAGTGTACTCACAAAAGAAGTTTGACTTTAAGGAGCTGTGTAAGGAATCTTGAAACACGGTTGACAATTGAATTCGTCCGCTGCCTCCCGTTCTCCCCCCCCCCTAACACCACTAACTCTGCTAAACCTTATGACACTGATCTCCAAAAATATTAAGGACAAAGCTCCCACCCCTACTACGCGCAACCCCCACCATTTATTACCACAATTCTCTCCTTTTAGGCCGACTATTGCTTTTCTTTTTACCAGTCACCTGGGCCAAACAAGCCACTCCGAAGAAGCGACAGGCACAACGGGGACCTTCGACTGAGGGAGTAAGTTTGGTGAATGCTCTTACAAGTCTGGCTTATCAGTCACAGCATTTTTGGAGGAATGAAGAGGCATAGAATGCACAAGCTTTATAATCTGAGGATCAATTTAAAGACATACACTATAGTAAACCATTGAAAAATTTTTAGGTGTAACTCCAGGCATGACCCCGTGCACAAATTTACCACATAGCATCTTGGGAGAGAGGAAGGCAGCCACCATTGTGACGTTCCAGGCCACGCGCCTCGTTTACAGGCGTGAGTTCCCCAGGCCAGTTGGGACTTACAGGCCGACCTGTCCGACAAGACCAACAAATATTTGTTTTAAAGATCATATTGCAAAATCATGTTAGGTTGCACCTGTTCTATAAAATTATTTCTTTCTTGGATTTCTTGAAAACTTTTTTTATTCTTTATTCTCTTCACTGATTCAAAGTCAGGGTTACCAGCTTGTTCTCACGATCACATTGACATTCATCCAGGTTTTCCATACAATGGGTTTATTGGTGTATTCCACAGATGCGCAGATACCATCCCTTTGTTTTTCTGACTGTGTTACTTCCCAGCTGTATTTCTACTCCCGCCATTTATCTGCACCCCCTATGCTCTCCTCTTTCTTTCACTGCATCCATCATTGTGTAGATGTACTATTTTCTCTATTACTTGTCATTTAGGGGATTGGGTGGTTCCCTCCTTTTTATTTGAAGAGCTCCTCAATACACATGGGCTGCTGCATTGCATGTATCTTCGGTTAAGATGGTCTGTGTGTACATGACCAGGAGAGAGGATATGGTGGGTCATGTCAAGTTATTAGACTTCTTGTTTCCACACCCCCCCCCCCCTGCCCTTTATGGCCCCCCCCTGCTAACACACCCGTTTTACCCCCCCCCCCCATTCCACCAGAGTTGGACCCCACGCTATGATTGTTCCCCTCTCCCACCACAACCATCCCTCCAGCTCTTGTTTTTGTTTTAATTTGTTTTTTTGATTAGTCCCAGTTTTCTTTTATTCCTCTCTATCTCACCTTGGTTTTTACCTCTCGCCCTTCCTAACCTGCTTCCTGCCTTTTCTTCCCCCTTCACCGCAAGCTTTCACAGCACCCATTCACTATTTTCCCACACTCTACACACCTCCATCCTTTACCCCCCCCCCCCCCACCACCCCCCCATCCCCACCCCATTTCTCCCCTCCCTCACTCGACAACACAAGCCGCCCACACCACCCAGTTCCTACCACACTCTCACCTCCAACGACGCCCCTTGCGCCCCCCCCAACCCCCCCCCCACCCCACCCACCAATCCCCCCCGACCCCACCCCACACGCCCCGCCCCCACCACCCCCCAGTAACACACTGCTCTCACTTCTCTACCTTCCCGCGCCTCATCTGCCGCCCACCCCCCGTCTCCCCCCCACCCGTCCCCCCTCGCATCACTCCCCCACCGCCCCCACGCTCCCCACCCCACCACCCCCACCCACCACACGCTTCCCTCATCCCTCTACGCGCATGCATTCTTATCCGCGCACCCACCCGCATTCCACCTCCCTCACTTTCACGAACCCCCCCCAGCCGTCCCATCCTGCCCTTGAAAGTTTTCTCCCCCCTCTGTGGATTTTCTCTTCATTTCCCTGATTGTTTTCGGCTGTACAGACGCTTTTGAGTTTAATGAGGTCCCCCTTTGTCCATTGACTTTAATCTTGTGCAGCTTGCTTTGATTTCGAAGTCTTTTCCTGGCCAGTTTGTCGTCTGCTCCAAAGTTTTTCTTCTCTTCACCTTAGAGTTTGGGTTCACATTGCCGCGTTCCCTCCCTTGGAGTTGCCTTTTGTCCGGGGGGACCCCCCCCCCCCCCCCTCCCCCCCCCCCGAAAAAAAATTTTTTTAATTTCATTTTTCTTCAAGTGGTGCCCAGTTTTGGCACCACCCCTTGTCAGCCGCGCTCCGTCCTTGTCTTTCGATTGCTGCCTTCTGGTCCTTTGTCAAACTTCAGGTCGCCTTTGCAATTGTATGTGCTCAAGTTTGGCTATTCAATTTTGTTCCACTGATACACTGGCATGTTTTTGTGCCACGCAAACGCTCCTGTTTTTATGACTTAGGCCCTGTCGTATCAGTTTGAAGTATGGTATAGGGATTCCCCCTGTATTGCTCTTTCCTCCCAGAGTTGCTTGGCTCTTCCGGGCTTTTTGTTTCCACAACTAAATTTAAGGACCCTTTTTTCTTTCCCAGCTCCGTGAATCAAATCTGGGGATTTACACCTGCGGATTGCATTAAAATCCCCTATACCGAGTTGGGTTAAAAATGGAATTTTATGTATTACTTTTCCCAACCTCCATGAGCACATGGACGCCCCCCCCCCCCTGCGTTTTTCACACCATTCCTCTCTCTGATGTTGTCTTCCTCAATTTCCTTTCTTCCAGGGCCTTTCCCCCCCTTTTGCTGTAGAGATATTTGTTGTCTTTGATTAGGTTTGTTTCTAGGTATTTTACTGTTTTGAGTGTATTGTGAGTGGGCAGATTTATTTGAATTTCTTCTAAGTTGCTTGTTGTTGAACCTATGTAAAGAAAGGGTCATGCTTTTTCTTCAGGTTATTTTGTCTCTTGCCACATTCCCACTTGCCCTCTTAATATTTTAGGGTTTTCTGCGGTGCGCCGTTTTCGACACCACTCCCTTAACGTAAACACATTCTCTCATCAGCAAAAAAAAGGGATAGCTGACTTCCTATTTTCTAATTAGCATTCCTTTAATTTACCTTTTTGCTTTATTGCCCTGGTGCTGTATTTCAAGCACCCCCCCTATATTGACGCGGAGTCCGGGGTGACAGGGGGCAGCTTGACGAGTTCTACCTTTAAAAGCCCGATTGCTTCGCCTTTTTCCCCATTTAGGACGATACTGGCTGTGGGTTTCCTGTCTACGGCTTTGATTACATTGAAGAAACATCCCTCCAATCCCATCCTCTAGGGTACTTTAAGAAGGAAGGGGATGTTGATTTGTCCAAAGGCTTTCTTCCAGTTCCAATTTAGAGTGATGTGGTTTTTGTTTTCAGTCCATTTATATGCCTCCTGTTGATTATTATTGGTTTTCATATGTTGCACCATCCTTGCATCCCTGGTTGAATCCAACTTGGTCATGATGGCTTATCTTTCTTGATGTGGGTCTGTATGCGATTGCCAGTATACTGTTTAGCCTTTCTGGCCTTCTGTGCCTTCATTAAGGAGACCCGCGCGTCTATATTTCTCCTTTTTGGTTGTATCTGGACCTTGGTTTTGGTACATAGAGTAGCATGCTGGCTTACTACAGACGGAATTTGGAGGGAATTCCCTGTGTTTGTATCCTTCCAAATAATTTCAGCCCACACTAATACTGGTTGTAAGTCTTTTCTGAAATGTTTTATAGACTTTCTGCCATGGAAAACCATCTGGGCCTGGGCTTTTTTTAGGTAGGAGGGTTTTTTTAATCACAGCTTAAATTTCCTCCTTTATTATGAATCTATTTAAGCTGTCAAACTCTTCTTAGTTAAACTTTGTTGATTCCCAGCATTTCAGATATTCATCCATTTCTTCTGGTTTTCAAACCCCCTTGCGCCTCCTCGCCCCTTTGAGTTAATAGGTTTTTAAAGTATTCCCATAGGATTTTCTGGATCTTTTCATTTCTGTGCTGATATTTCCCTTTTCGCTCATTGCGATGTATGATTGGATTTTTTCTTCTTTCTTTGGTTAACTGGGCTTCGGAGGTCTGTCTATCTCCTTTATTCTTTCAAAGAAAAAACCAAACTTTTGGATTCATTGATTTTTTTGTTTGTTCCTTTTATTTCTATTTCATTGATTTCTTCTCTGATTTTTGTATTTGTTCCTATTGTTTGTGTTTTAGGGCTTATCCGTTGTGCCCTCTCAATTGTGTTTTAGCTTGCGGTTCGCTCTTTTCACTTGTGCTCTTTCTGTTTTTTAATGTGGGCACACAGGGCTTTAAACTTCCCTCTTAGAAACTGTTTTAATGTTATCCCATAGGTTTGTTGTGTGGTATTCATTTTCATTCAGTTACATGAATGCATTTTTCTCTTTCTTTATCTTTTTTTCTTTCTTTCTTTTTTGACCAATTCATTATTCAGTGGTGTTAGTCTCCATGTGTTCTTGCTTACGATAATAGGGATTATCTTGGTGTGATCGTGAGCTTTTATGACACTGTGGTCTGACCTTTACACCTGCATGAACTCCCTCCCCCCATTTCATCTTTTGTTTTCGTGGAGGTTTCTTCTGTGTCATAGTATGTGGTTGATTTTGGGACTGTTCCGTGGTCCGGTCCGCCTCTGAGAACCCGCCAAAGTGCTATTCTCCCCTCGATAGTTACGGTCGCGCCCCCCCGGACCTTACCCGGACCCCCAGTAGATATCTGTTAGGTCCACTTTGGTGTATCATTTCGTTCAACTTCCACATATTCCTTTTGTTTATTCTTGTTCCCCCCCCCCCCCCCCCCCCCCCCCCCCCCTTGTTCCTGTTGACCTGTCCACAGGGTCAGTGGGGTATTGAAGTCTCCTACTCTGAGTATACTGGGGTTATTCTGTTTTACCTTTTTGTATTCCTGGAGAATTGTCTTTATAAGTTGGTTTTTTTGCAACAGCGTTGGTGCATATTCATAATTGCAAACTCTTCTTGGTGAATTGTTTCTTTGATAAAAATGTAATGGCTTCTTTGTCTCTTCCGATTCTTTTGCTTTGAAGTCTGTTTTGTCTGATATTGAATAGCAACACCTGGTTTTCTTTTTGGTACCATTGCTTGGAAGATTTTTTTCTATCCTTTCACTTTAAGGCAGTGCCTAACCTTGAAGGTAAAATGCGTTTCTTTTAGACAGCATATAAATGGGTTCGTTTTCCGAAACCATCCTCCCAGTCTATGCATTTTGATGGGGAATTTAGTCCATTAATATTAGGTTATGACTGATAGTTTGTGTTGCTTCCTTTCACCTTTTCGTTTTGTGTGCTTCCTTTCACCTTATTATCCATTGCGGGTTTGGGTTCGGTTTCTACTTCTGCAGTTTATGCCTTTATTGACTTCTCTTTAGGTGCTTGGGATGGTTGCTCTTTCTTCTGTCTTTGAATTGTTCACGTATTCTTGAAGGGTTGGTTTTCTGAAATTTTATTCTTTTATGTTGTTTATGTCATGGAAGATTTTTTCTCTTCTTCAACTAGAACCAAAATTTTTGCTGGGTATATTACCTGGGTTGGCATCTATAGTCCTTTACCACTGGGACTGTTGCTCCTCGTTCTTCTTGCTTGCATAGTTTTGACAATGAGTACTTCAGTTGTAATTATGATAGGTTTCCCCTTGTAGGCCACTTGTTTTTCTCTTGTGGCTTTTAAGGAATATTGTCTTTTGTCTTTTTGAGAGTCTAGCATTTTAACTATGATATGGCGTGGAGAGTTTCTTTCTGATCTGTTGTTTGGAGTTCTATGTGCTTCTTGTATTGTATTGGTTTTTCTTTTTAGTTTGGGGAAATTTTCATCGATTATTCTGTTGAGATATGATCAATACCATTTCTTGGCACTATTTTCCTTCCTCTACTGTGAGTGACAAGTGCTCTTTTATAGTGTCCCCAGTCTATTTCCACTCTTTGTGTATTTTTAAAATTTCCTCATCTAATCTCTTTACTTGAAGTTTTTTAGTTGTTTCTGTATGATCCTCCATGTCTCGTATTCTTTGTTCTGCTTCCATTCTGTTTTTGAGGCTTTTTCCATTCTTTCCTTTGATTGGATGCGTCTTTGATTTCCTTTTTCATGTCCTCTTTAGATTTCTTTAGTATTTCACTTCCTTTTTGAGCTTCTCAATCTCCTTTTGTAGCTCTTTTTGGGCTTCTCTGATTGGTTTCTTATTTTTTTTTTTCAATGTGGATCTTTTCAGTGTTTCCCCTTCCTTCTGGAGTTTGTCCTCCTCTCTTTCTAGGTCCTTCTTGAGTTTTTATTCTCTTTTCTTAATTGTTGATTTGTCTTTATAATCTTTCAGTATGTTCACAATTGTTACTTTAATATCTGTGTCCTGGGCCATCCCGGGGATCCCACTATAGGAATCTTCCATGGGGTTCTTAGAGCTTTGCTGTGGAATTATCCTGCACCTTTCCCATGTTGTCTCTCTAGCGTGCTGCCCATGTGGATTTCTTTTGCCTGTATTCCCATGGAATCCAAAGCCTCTTCCACTGTGTTGAGGGTTTGCTTTGCTTGCCTCCTTCAGCTGGCCTTGATGTTTGTTTGATTGATTTGTTTTTCTCCTTTACTCCTTGGCTTATGGAGTGTCTAAACTTTAGGGCTTTCTATTGGAAGTCTCACTCACTCTTCCCTTTCGTTCTGACCATTCTCCAAAGAATCACTTGGACACTCCTTGGCAATCCCTCTTTGTGGGGAGGGGGTAGTGGTTGCTGTGTAGCCCATGCAGGTACCTGTGCTTCAGGTGGTCTTGGGCGATCCCCGATCTCAAGACTCCACAAAACCCCCTACCTTTTATACAAGCTGGGAGGACAACTCCTTCCCTACAGCCACCAAAGCCAACGAGAAGCACAACATATGAATAATTAAATGAAACCAATTAATCCACCTGGCTGAAGCAACTGTGCTTTCAGGTGTTCTTGGGTGATCACCAATCTCAAGACTCACACAAACCTACCTTTCATAACAGCTGGGAGGACAACTCCACCCCCCCAGCCACAAAAAGCCCATGAGAAGCCAAAGATGCATACATCAAAATCAAACAATCACCTGGCTAAAGCACCCAGCTACTACCTACCTACCTGCACTTACTTCACCTGGTCTCGGGAGATCTCAGAACTCAAGACTCACACAAACCCACCTTTATTACCAGCTGGGAGGACAACTCTCTCTGCCAGCCACAAGAGCCAATCGAGCCAAAGACAACTAAATTAAATCCAAACAATCTGCCTGGCTGAAGAACCCAGCTCCTACCTGTGCTCAGGTGGTTTGGGGAGATCCCCTGATTATTGAATTTTTATAAATAAAAATTTAATTTAAACTGCCTTTTAAAATCAACATAAGAAGAAAAAAAAAAAAAAAACCAAAAAAACAACACAAAATTGCTCGTATTATCTCATTACCATTATGTCTACCCAAAGACATGAAATCAGTATGCTGCAAAGACCACATTTGTGGATTGTTTCACTACTTCTAATTCTTAACTGAGATCAAGACCTTTGAGAAGGACATACCTAATAATCGTGATTTCTTTACTACAAATTTTAGGCCATTCTTTGAATTCCAATTTCCATGTAATGCCAGTTCATATGATGCCTATAGTACTTTAAAAAATTAAATTTAAGTGCAGATATAGAATAATAGCACAATGCCTGAAGCAAGAAATACTTTTAGTCACCCCGCCCCTGCTCTGCACTATTTTCTGATCTTCATCCCATTTAACTTTCCCTCTGTCATTATTCACCCTTCCTTGTTGTATAACGACATATTATCTCTCCTCCAAGGATCCTTGCTCCATGATCCCTTATTATTTTCCTGACCTCTATGGATTTTTTCAATCAAACACAGCTATCTAAGGATTCAAAGGAAGCATCAAATTATGAGAGAGGACAGAGGGCATTTGTTTTTTCTGGGAGCGGATACTTGACTCAGAAGGAATCTGTTCAGTTCCACCATTTATCTGTGAATTCATAACTTTTTCTTTTCTTAAGATGACAAATATTTCATTATTTAAAATTGTACCATACTTTCTTATCAATTCATCAGTTTATGACTGTCTAGGTTGTTTCCATTTACTTTCTATTGAGACTAGAACAGCAATGAACATCAATGAATAGAATATTGTCCCCTGAGTATCCGCCCACGAGGAGCGTAGCTAGATCATGGTGTTCTTGCGCTAACATTTTGAAGAAACTCCATACAGATTTGCATAGAGATTGTCATGTGTTTCACTCCCACCAACATTGAATAAAAGTGTCCCCTTTCCCCACATCTCTGGAACTCTCTATGTGGCTTTGAACTCACAGAGATGGCCTGCCTCTGCCTCCGCGTGCTAGGATACTGGTGTGCACCCCACCATGCCCGGCGGTACCCCCCCCGTTAAAGGACTGTTCTTACCTGCCAGTGGGTGCTGGGAATAAATCCAGGTCCTCTTCAAGGGCCCAGTCGGGGTTTTTTAACTCCTGAGCATCTCTCCAGCCCTCGGAATCACATTTTTTAACCATAGCAATTCCGACAGGGTTAAAATGAAATCTCAAAATGTTATATTTCCATTTCTCTGCTGGCTAAAGATGCTGGACACTTTTTTTTTTTTTTTTTTTTTTAAAGGAAAAAAAAACACAAGATCATCTTAATTGAAAAAGCCTTTGACGAAACCCACAATCCATTCATGATAAATGTGAGGGAGAATGTAAAGGTAGAGCAGATGTATCTCCACACAGTAAAAGGAATTATACAAGCCCAACGCCAAAATTGTACTAAATGGAGAAACGCATTTTCTACAACCATCAGGAGTAAAGAAAGTGTTTTCCACTCTCCCCATTCCTCTTCAATACAGCACTTGGAGTTTTATCTAGAGAACAAGAAAAATGAAGTAGATAAGGGGGTGCAGACTGAAAGGAGAACTCACAGCATTATTTTATCAGATCATGTATGATATTTACACAAATCCAAAAGATCTTAAAAGACTCCACCAGAAAACACCACAGCTGATAAACACTTTCAGAAAAATGGCAAGTTATAAAATCAATTTACAAAAATCATAGTCTTCCTACAATACTGACAACAAATATGCGCCTAAAAAAAACCATAACTAATTCCATTATAATAAAACAGTTGGAATAAACCCAACCAAGGTAATGAAAGACTGTATAATAAAAAACTTATTACAAAGCGATAAACAGACTGAAGAACTCCAGAAGCTGAAAAAAAAGACTCCCAGTTATGGCTATCCATATATATTAGTAATTTGATACACTTATGGCATAGTATAATGAATAAATGGCCACTCACCAAAAAAAATTACCGAAGTACCAGTACCATCCTCATTACCTCAAAAACCCAGTCCTCACGATTTTGAAACAAAATTAACATCTATTTTTCTATGAGCACACATTGATGCACCCACCCAACACCACACAACACACACCACCACACACAACACACACACACCACAACAGCCAAGTAAACAAACACTCCACAAAAAATAGAAGAGCTGAAGGAATCGAGCCTTCCTAGATTTCAAATTAAGCACAGAAGCATAGTATATGAACGGTCAGTGAACTGGCGTTGAAAACATAGATTTATAAGTTACAACACCACTTATATCACCTGATTTATAGACAAATTACCAAGCAAATGACAATAAATATGGATAAAATTGGACAAATGTTTTAACAATGGATGTCACATGAGATAGTAATGTAAAATAAAATCACCTACTCACTAGCATAATTACTCCATGTCACCCATGGATAGGACCCTACCACATGACCCTGAAGCAACTGACCTTGATGAGGAGAAGTAGCAATCACTGGGAACTTACGGGTAGAGTCAAGGACATTTCTGAAACAAGATTTGATAGAGGCAGAAATAAGATCAGAAATGACTATCCTCATGGAACTTAGAAGTTGATGGACAGCAAAGGAAATTGTTAAATAATAAAGAGGCAACTCGAGCATGGGAAACTTTTTAATACTATACATCTAACAGGGGGTTAAATATACAGAAAACTCTTTGTTAAAAGCCATGGAATCTACTTAGTGCTGCCTTGATTTGCAAGTGTATAGACACTTGGTTAGCCTCTCAGGGTCACATTCCAGACTCCTCTGCCAGTAGTTATCAATTGACAATAGCTCTTCAGGTAAAGTCAAACTATCAGGAGTTTCAACCTCTTCCACCTGGGACTTTGGCTTGATCTCAATGCAAGTCTTGTCATTCAGACTTGTGTTTCAGAATTTCCACAATACAGAGTTTTAAGGAGGAATCATGTATTTCCTACTAGTGGAGAAAGCGACATACATTTTAAAATAATCCCTCTATTCTAACATCTTTACTCTTGGGAAACTTCTGCACGTATCAGTCTTAGTAACATTCAAATCGGTAATTCTAAGAACATTTAAAGAGTTCCTCCCATTCTGATTATTTATGCAAAATCGAAATGTAAGTGACATAGCTAGAAAAACTGACATTAAGCTTCCTGCTTATGATCACCATGCTAGGAGTGAGGCTTGAAGGATGCTGGGAAGATGCCTGGAGTGCAGGCCTCCCTGCAGAAAGATTGACTCTGGCAAAGTCAGGTGATGGAGGAATCTAGGCAGTTTACAACCGCCAATAGAACTGGGTTGCTTTCACAGTACCATATGTGAGGTATAATAATGGAGGGAGTGGACAATGGTCATATTCAGATAGTACTCTTTTCATTTTGTCACAAAGTACACTTACTCTCAGCAATAAAATACAGCTTGAAAAACAATTTATCAGGTTCCCAATTTTGACAGGCATGGAACTAACATAATATTCCTAAGAAGTCTCAAGAAATTCAAAACAGATTATATTAATGCTATGATTAGCTATTCTGATTATAATAATAAGGAGGGTTTAAAACGACTTCTGGATGGCTCTTATCAGACAGTGAGAATATCTACACCAGCTACAGACGGGTTACCCCTCTTCCACATTTCCACCAGAGCAACTGCATAGAAAAAGAAATATTCTCAATGTGCATTTTATTCTGAAAACAGCCAACGCGAAGATAAGAAATGGAAAAAGTGGAACCCCCCCCTAAGAACTGTTGGAGCCTCCCCTACAGTAGGTGGTGAAACATAATACATGTCACATGAGCGAGTTTAGCTTCATGTAGGTATGCTAAGCCAAGGTGAAACTGAACATCAAAATTCAACTCATTAATCTAAAAGAGAGTTAAGAAATAGAAGGCAAAGAGGAGCCCGCAAACTTTAGAGTAACTATGGACAAATGAAAATTGTGAGAAAGGGGTGGAAGCCGAAACAAGGACTACCCAAGCAAACATAGCCTCCATCAGGTCAGGCAGCCAGCCAGAGACCTGATTATCAACTCCCAGGCTCAGAGATTGTCCTACTGAGAATTGGTCCTCTACACTGGAGTGCGTGATTTGTATACAACACACACAACAACACAACACACACAACACACACATGCACACACACACCACTTAAAGTCAAAATCATAAAATAAAACTCAGTAGACCTAAGGGAAAATAAAAATAAGGAGAAGGGAAGAACCTAGGACAGAATAGGAGAACCGCACCCCGAGACGAGACTAGAGAGAGAAGAGAGAGCGAAGAGAGAGAAAGATGAAAGAGAGAAGAGAGTCGAAAAGGCTGATATCAGTGGAGGGAAAATCCTGATATTTTTAAGTCACTTAATCTGAACTGAATTTACATATTATGATGGGAAAAAGTGTTGGCTGCAAAGAGAAGCAGCTGACATCAGGATGACGCAGTGCTGTTGGAATAAGACAGCTTTTAATATAAAAACGAATTGTGAGGAAACAACCATTTAAAGCTTTTATAGATTTTTAATTTACCATAAAGATGTTGTGAATTAAAATATAAATACTTTGACAAAAAGTTTAAAATGCTTACTTAAATATTGCCCAGAAAACAAATCCAGATACAAATTATCTTCTAAATTAGCCAGATGCTGTGAGTTGCTAATGTTCTGTTGCACAAGATTCTGCTTGGTGTGGTCATGCTAATTTTACTTGGTCTTTGCTCTAAAGGCATTTTTGCATTTTGTAAAATTAGCTTTAATAAGATTTGAAGTAGATTGCCTCTCTAACGTAACTCTTTCTGTGCTAACGGTTAACTTTAAATTGTTTCACTTGGATCTGCTGGAAGACAGTGTCAAGATATATTGTGCAACAGGTTATCTTTTAAGTGGAAGCTTCTAGTTAAAATAATAAAAAAATCTTTGCATTAAAAAACATCTCATTGTACAATGTTTAAGTCCGGTATTTGTTCTACTTAGAATTCACCAAAAACAGGAAAAAAGTTAATAGTTCTTTTAATACCCAGTACAATTATTTAATGTGTAGGTCTTTACTACTTAAAGTTACATATATTTAATATTCAAATTACATCTTTACTTTCCTAGTATATTAATGAAAAACCTTATATGTTGAATATTACAGCAAACATTCATATTTAATTGCTAATATGACAACAACACCTTGGAAATATTCTTAAATGAAAACTGTTAGTTAAGCAAAACTAAAGATTTATTCAGGAACTTAAATCAGGCATCATTTGTTCTGCCTAATACTAGGATTTAACTTCAATTTATTTGAAGATTATTTCAATCATAGTTTGTTTCATTGAAGTCATTGAGAGAGAGTATGAAGTTTATAATTGCAAAGAACAGAGAGTTACCACTGAAGAACAAGCTTACCCACAAAGAAGATAAAAATGGCTGGGATCTATTTTCCAATCTTGAGAAAGTTAAACTTGCCAAAACTCATATGCAAGAGGGAATTTTAAATCTCATAACAATCGGTTTGAGAAACATATACCATATTTTATATTGTTTCCATATGTTTATGAAAAAAGAAAATATATTATAGATTTTCTTGATACATTAGGCCAGGAAGGGGCAGAGAGCCACAGTTACGAAGACAGGGTATGAATAACACTGGCCATAGACAGGATCTGTTGAGCGATTCTTAAAATGTTTCCCATACTTACCACCTGCCAAAACAACATAACCCCCAAAAAAAACAAGTAGCTTCCCCCTACTTGCCTCTTATGAGAACTAGATATGGCCACATTGAATGTTGTAAAAAACACATAACAAAAGAACAAAAAAAAAAAAAAATCAATCAAAAAAAAAATAAAAAAATAAAGAATAAATAATAAAAAATCCCACCTCAATTAAATCTGTTTTGGGGTGTGAGAGTTGGCCTAGCAGTTTAAGAGCAACCGACTCTCTGCAGAGGACTAGGGTTCATATTCCCAGCACCCACCTGCAGCTGAGAACACGTTGTAACTCAATTCCAGTGAAAACTCATTTCCAGGGGAATCTGAACCTCTGACCTCCGCAGCCTTGCACCAACCAGGTGCACACCAATTCAGACAGTACATTCATTCACAAAAAATAAATAAAATTAAAAAAAGAATCTGTTTATGCTAAGATTTTATTTTATCTGACTGAGAGATTTCCCATGCTCTGCTTCCAAGATTCTGTTAATTAACAAGAACATCTCCCAATTAACTAACAGTTTTTTCAAAAAGAGACAGCAAATGACATAGTTCATTCTCTAATGCAATGCTATCAATCTTGGGCTATTTTTTTTAACTTGTTTTTTTTAGATATTATTATGTTCCTTTAGTTTTTTTTTTTTTTTTTTTTAAGTTTACAATATTTTTTAAAAATGAGCATTAGACATAAATTCCATTTATGTCAATATGCTTTCCTTGGTGTTACTGTGCCTGGTGTAGCTCAACAATACCCAAGTAGAGCTAGATTAAGAAATGCTATATTATAAAGACCTGACTTCATTCCCCAGTAGGAAGATCACAAGGGCTTACTGGCCCATTTCCTAGCCTACTTTGGAGTCTCAGACTAGTGAGAGAGTCTGTCTCCAAAAGGAAGTAGACAGAATGAGAACTGTCAGCCAATGTTGTCCTCTGTGCTTGCACATGCAAAGTATATACATACAACTTCATATGTGTACCTGCAAACACAGCAAACTATGTAAATAAAATAAAATAGCATAACAAAGCCCAGTTGTGGCTAAGCGTTGCAGCAGCTATAAACCAAGAAAGGCCAAAGGAATGCCGCACAAATTGCTGAATGCAATGGGCAAGAGACTCGGAGAACATGAAAGCTTAGGACGAAAAGATAACATTTTTTGAAGTGCAGATCTTGAAGTGTGTCCAAATTAAATCTGGGTACAATAAAATAGTAAACAATTCCATATCTCGAGTTGCCATTCAGATATTCTCAAAACGGCAAGAAAGCTTAGAAAGGAGACGAAGAGAGGCGCCGTCAGAATACAAATATTTCCATCCATTCGCTAAGATGTGAGAATCTTAACAGATTCATACACATAAAACCAGCAACCTCATTATAAGAATTATATTTCGTATATTCTCCCTAGAAAGCAAAACTATTAAAAATGAGTGTAGCAACAAATACAATTTTCATTTCAGCATGGGTCAGATCCCAGGACATAGCTTTAGACCACATTAGCAAAGCATTACTTTTAGTTGTGTTTGTTTACAACTCTGTTTGAAATTTCTTTGGGGAGATTAAAAAGTCAGAGATTTTAATACTTATTCATTTCCTACAACCCATGCAGATAAAAACATCAGGTATTTTTACAATTTTTAACTGGAGCTCTGAGATGATACATTAACGACTGAACTCGCCGCGGCTGACTACAAGGCTTCGCTGGCTGCAGACTCCACTCCTGTCTTCTCCAGTTCCTTGTGAAGGCCTTGGGCATAGTACCGCGAGTCTCATGAAGGACCACGTGATTGGTATTCCCTGAAGACGGAACTCTCGTACTGAGGTGACAGGAACCTAAGAACATTCATATTCTCCTTAGTCATCTAGATGCCTGTCCACACTTTACAATTTTTGGCTTGAGATCAATTTCTTCCTTTTTCCTGCTTCTTTGTTTTGGGACAGGGCCTTCCATACCTTCTTTCTCGTCACAATACTCAGCTACTCTGCCTTTCTCATGCTGGGATTAAAAAACTACAAAGATCTTTATTCTCATGCATCTTAATTTGTTCTATATGCACCTACCAACCTCACAACTTCCAACATGAATTTTTTCGAAGATGATCAAGGCTTTATCATTATTAATATTTGGTCAATTGTCCTAGCATGTCCTCTTGCCGCTTAGCCTAAATACCCCCATCCTCCTGCTGGCTCACTCCGTGCTGTTTTCTTGTGTCTTTTTTGTTTAATTTCCAGCCTGCAAGTACAACACAGTGTTCCCATCTTGGCTTGAGCTGACGACTGTTCTCGTCTTCCTGAGGCATCTATCTACTCCTGTATTTCACGTATTTCAATAGTCAGTTACCCTGAAATATGGGTAAGATCTTAACCCCATGCATCAATGCTCCTACACGACTTCCCTACAGCCTATTGCTTCTAAATACCCTGCACGACATGGTTTTGGGGTGTGGACACGTTCATCACGCTGGTCCTCACTGACTTCACGAATTGTAGTCCTCCTCCCATGGGACGTCATTAACCTCTTAATGGCTTCCACACTGACTCGTCAGCTGCTGCTTCTCACAGCTGGGGCTGACTTCAGGTGTGGGTTTTGGAGTTTCTTGTAATCATTGCAACCTCCTGAAGAAATTAGGGAAATCCCATTAGCACACCAACACCTTTCTTAGATTTTCAGTCTCGGGCTTCGATGCTTTACTTCATTACTGACCTTTCCATTCTCTTTGTTAAAGAATAGTAGACTTTATCTCACCTCCCCACGTGGATGCCAGGTCTTCTATTCCTATTTCACGCTTTTAGATTTTCTAAGGTACTTCAATTTATAATAAATATTGTCATTTTCAACAAACATACAAGTGATGAACAAAAAATACCTTTTATGTTTCTCTGAGTTGGATTGGTGATTCCATCACATTTTACTCCATGCGGTTTCACATTTTAAAACTGTGAGCTCTTATGACAGTTCCTAGCAATTTCCACATGATTGGTATACGACAAATTAAATAATGAGACAGTACTTTCTTTGACAGAATTATAAGTTCAGTGGCATCTAATTATTTTATTTCATTGCAGAGTAAACTACTATGTTGTTCTGTCATTTTGTAGCAGGGTATTGAATTATAGCCAACCTCTCATTTCTAAATATCTTCTCTGAAGGACAAAAAGAATGGAAGGACTACATACAATATTACTATCATTTATGCACATATATTGTATGCCACAATATTAGCCAAATAAAAAAAAAATTTGAAACATATAAGTTAATAAAGAAATAACCTGGATTATGTTTGCTTTTGCTTTGTCCTGATCACTACTTAAAACATTTCCATTGTCCCCAAAGGACTTAATAAAGTCAGAACACACAATCATTTTTGACCAAGATCTGTAATCAAGTGATTAACATCTTTATAAAATGTGATGTGTTGCTAGCCACAAAATAGACTACACATACAGAAAAAGAAGTTCAAAAGTCCCTTGACTTGTTCTGTGAGATGCCAACTGTCTTTTTTTCAATTGTAATAGTTCCAGCTTCCCCTGGATGATGTTGCAGTAAGCTCAGGACATAGCCATTGCCCATGAGCAATGTCCTATGATGTCTCACCACATTATACATGAAAAGCTCTGAAATTCGCTTTATTTTTAATGAATTTTATGTTCTAAATAATTTTCAGCAATCTTAATTATTATATACCACTCTCCCTTGGCACACTCCTTCAGTCCCCCAACCCCAACACACACATCTCATGACAGCTCCTCCCCGAGCTCCACTCAGCTATCTGGAGTCCTTCTTCAATTGTCAGGTTTCCTCTTGACTCCATCTGCTGCATATTTTCAGCAGAGTTGGGGCCCGCACCCATTTCGCTGTCAGTTGGGATTCCAGCTGAACTGCATGCTCAGTGATACATTGTGTGTACAATAAAGGTCCGGACTTGTGGATCATTTCCATTTGTCTGCAACTCCTACTCTTAAATACTTTCGCCCACCCCTACTTCCCCAATGTTCCTTGCCAGGCGCGAGCTTAAATGCAGCCTGTCCTGGCACCAAACCGGGACAGTAATCTTATAGTTGGCTATCAGACTCTCTGGGTTTGGTCTCTTGTGCATTTGAGGACTTCTTTAATGAGAGTTCAAGGTAGTTAATGCCTTTGGTCCTGTTTCTATGATGCTTTGGTCTTATGTGTAAAGGTTGAATTCGCAGGTGGGTACCTAGGCATGAGCCATTTCAACTGTTGATTTGCTTATACCCTTATCTGGCAAGTGTTCTTCTGTGTGTGATTTTGAACTACTTAGATCATCTTAGAAAGTAGTCATTACTGCAGGTGCTGGGAATTTTACATATTTTTGGAGTTAGAAATGTTCCTACTGGGTGGATACCTAATTTCATAAGAATATGGTTCTTCCTGGATTTTTGTTGAGTGCCATCCCTTAGTTCGCCCCATCGACGTCGCGCCGGTATTCCATGGTGGCATTGATTCCTCCAAGATAGAATGCGTATTGCACAATGTCATATCTGTCTCTGTCTGGTTGATAGGTCTTGAGCTGAATTGACATTTACTGATATCATTAGTTGCTTAATAGGCTCTCCAGCTATGTGAGTACTTCAAGGTGGTGGTCTTGCAGGTCTATCCAACTTCATTGCTCAAGTCCATCTCTGAAGTATTCTGTCTCGCAATAGCATTTACGCTCAGAAGGGAATTGAGGTGTAAATAGCCTGGTAAATTTGTGGAGTCTCTGGACCACCCTGGATAACAACTCAAAAGAAGGTTCTCTGTCTGCTGCTATTCTGCTATGGAGCCTCGTCTTGTATGCCGGAGAGTATGGTGATTATTGCAATATATTTTGACCTAATATATTTTCCAGTGGTTTTTACCTAGCAAGGCAATTTATTTTCATCTCTCCCTTGCCGTCATAGCCTCTGCCTGTACCTCTGTCTTATGCATTTTAAAGTATCCCCACATTCTCCTGTCTCCAGTCTCCTATGCCCTCTCTTTCAGCTCCTTTCCTCCTTTACCCCCCTCCTCTTTCTCTTCTAACCCTCCCTCCTCCCATTTATATACTTGCATTCTATTCATTCCCACCTTAGTAAGGCATCCCTACAGCTTTCCGTCTCCGGTTTCTCTTTACTTTTCACCTTCCGTTCTTTCATTTACCTGTCTGCTTGCAGTTACATCATGGTGCATACTTCATACAGGATTGGGTCTAGGAAGCACAATGAGGGAACAGGCCATTGATGTTTTCTGATATCGTCCATGCATAGCACAACAGCTTCTAGATCCATCATTATCTTACATTTCATGATGTTTTATTTTCACAACTGAACAAAATCCATGTGAAATTGTACCACCTATTTCACCACCATTATCAGTTGGGGACCTTACATGCTTCCGTTAAACTATGTGAAAAGGACGCAATTAAACATGGATGTCATTACTCTCTGGATAAAAGGATTCTTTGAGTGCACCCAAAGTGGTATGACGGTTCTTAGGTAGTAAGGTCATTTTTGTCTTTTTAAATATTTTAGGCCTGGTAGAGACGGCTAGCGTTGAAAGGCGCAACGCTCGGAGACCGGTTAATCCCCACCAACATGGCTCTGAGAAACGTCTTACTCCCGTTTCCAGGGGATTCCGACACCCTCTTCTGACCCCGCGGCATCTGCATAACGGGTGCCCAAAAACCTACATACAGACAGTACATCTATACCATACAAATAAATAACATTAAAAAAAAAAAATAAAAATTTTTATTTCATTTTCTTATATGTATGAATGTACTGTCTGCTATAGGTTTTCATCATGTCTTGCAATGCTGGCAGAGACCCAGAACTGGAGTTTAAAGATGGTTTCGCCATTGCCAGTGTGTTCCTGAGGATGAACCCAGTTCTCTTGCAGAGCATCGGTCTCTCAACATAGGCTCCGAGCTCTCCAGTTCCATAGGGGTTGCACAATTTGCATTCCCACACTAGTGAATGATGTTTCCCCTTTCCGCAAATCTTCCATTTAGTATATTGTTTCTTGATCATAGTAGTGTTACTGAGTAAGATGAAATCTTAGTTTTAATTTATTATTTCCTTAGTCACTAATATGTAGACTTTTTAAAGATTTCTTAACTTCTTCCTGGAAGTCTCTGTTCGATTTTAGCCCATCTTTACTTGGGTCATTGTTTTGGTCTTTTGTTTACTGTAGAATTATATATTCTTATGATAAATCTCGCAGAGTGTCCTGGTGAAGATTTCTCTCATGCCGTTCTCATG